>BLSH010476289.1:919345-931095 GCA_018402905.1 Glandirana rugosa
AAAAAAAAAAAAAAAAAAAAAAAAACAACCCTCCCCCCCTCCCTGAGTAAGTTACAGAGGTTCAGAAGGGATCCCCTGGGGTTCCGACCCACCCCAATTGGGGATCAACACTAATTGTAAGTAACCAATCAGCTTCTAGTGGCAGCTTGTCCAGTTAAGACTCATTTACATATTATTTGCTACTTGAGGAGTAATCCATGTTCAGACCGCTCTTTAGAGAGCAATAGACAGGTAGTGAGGTGTCTCCTTATTGCCTGTTTAAACCCCCTAAACACTGGGAAACTGTGCATGGGTTTGCAGCATGGGATATGATTTCTGCTGTGAATCAAAGCATTGCGGCCATGGTATGTGCACACCTTGCAACCTTCCCTTAGGAAAAGGGGGAGAGGTTTAGGGGGCGGTAAAAACGCTGCTAAAAATCAAGGTTTTACCACCCCCCAATCACAAGTGTTAATGAGCATTAAAGCGGTAGTAAACCACAATTGATCCCCTGCAAGGCAATTTCATTGCATACTAGCACATTATGAGAGACTTACCTTAGAATGAAGCTCTCCAGCGCCGTGCTGTCACCTCTTAGAGGGCGACCATCTTCCCCCAATCTTCCTTCCAGGTTTGCGTCCTCCGGCTACATGAGTGGCCGGGGGCATGATGACGTAACTCCTGCGCATGCCAGACCTTTAGAGCGCATGCGCCGGTAACGTCACAGGCTGCATGCATTCTGAATGTCTCCTAAACTATGCACGTTTAGAAGAGATTCAACAGTACCTACAGGTAAGTCTTACTCTAGGCTTGCCTTTAGGTAAAAGTGGTAGAACAGAGTTTACTACCACTTTAAGCTTTGAAAATGAAAAGTAGAAGCTGAATTCTTGCCATGCACAATTGCTCTGAATTATGTCTGCTCTTGTCTTAGTAAATTCTCCTCCCTGCAACTTATGTGTGCTGATTTGAATATGTTGGAATATTCTAAGCCAGTTTAGGTCCATTTAGACAGGTGTAGCAGCCTCCTAGGTTGCTTGGCAAATATAGCTGTGGCTCCTTTCTGTAACAAAGGTATCAGTAATTGTTTGTTCTGGCTTGTTCAGGGTCTCACACGCCAGGAGTTTAATTACTCCCCCGGTCTCTGGAAGAAGCTTCCAGATCTTAGGGCAGGAGATTCAAATTGACCATACTGAATATTTATTGGGTTTCAGCCTATCCCTGGAAGGGAAGTGTCCAGTTGGGGGCTGGAATGTGGATAAATAATCTGAGACACTGGGAAGCAGGGTTCCAGAGATTCAGGGGCTGCTGCTTCCAGGTAGCCCATTAACTGAACAGCTGTTCTAAGAGGCCTTAGAAGTGCCAGGACTAAAGACATGCATGGATTTTGCTCAGAGCTGATTGCAAGACCACACCACTAGGGATCTAGTCCTGAGAGTTCCATCTCACTCACTGGCTTGTGTCTGGAGGAAGCTGAAAGGAGGCAGCTGTCCTGAGGACTTGTGAGTAATGACTTTGTTTCTCTTAGTTTTTATTGAAAATGCAAAATCAACATGTAACCAGTATACATTGAAGTTTTGTACAAAATACAAAAATGCATGACCATTGTACAAAGTAACATAAGTGCCAAAATCTAACATGCTCTACTTGCCAGCAGAATGTGAGTCGTGAATTTCAATTAATCCCTGCAACTGTGTTCCGGAAACCACATTGGGTACGGACAGTTGCGCATTAACAAGGTAACCATACTGTACACCCAAAGACTTTGCCCATGGTCTCTAACTGTGGGGCCTTGGACTGTCCACCATTAACTACTGCTACTAGGATTGATGCCCTCTGATCATTACTTATTACTGAACTTTTTTGGAGTATCCTATTGCCCCAACCCCTCTCCTTTTGCGAGTTTTACAAACAATAATTTACACAAAGACAACCCTAGTGCACACCTTAACATGGTAATGTACGAACAACAGAGGTGGGAGATGGCCCACCCTTTTTCTGTTCCTACTATCCTTCCTACCCTTCCATTTGTACCCCGACCCCTACCCCACCCTGCTCCTCCTCTCTTTTCTTCTCATTTAATTTCTCCTCATTCTTAGCTCTCAAAACCATAAAAAAATTATACTGCCTCTCGGACACCTTTACAACACATTGGGACTAAATCCCTCGCAAGAAATATCACAACAAATAAATATCAAAAGGAAAGAACTAGATCTTATCTTATCCTCAGACATGGAGAAAAATCTTAAGTTTACTAAGACCAAATTCCTATTGCATGGCAACTCCACTTCCACCATGTTTGCAAGAAAACTAAATCAATCCATTAAACCCCTCATATCTATAAACTTAGAAATAATATAGAAAATGTAATCACTCACCCCTCAGAAGTATTAGAAATATTTTTAAATTTCTATAAGAATCTCCTCTCTAATGCACACCCCCTCCTAATGCTTTGTCATATGATTGGCTTAACAACATTTGACTACCAACACTATCAACACAACAAGTGGATTCACTTAACACTCCTTGTACATAATTGGAGATCACCAATATCATTAAATCCCTCAAAACTTCTACCGCGCCCGGACCGGACGTTTTTCAACAATGTATTACAAAAAATGTTCTTCTCTACTCACCCCTCGTCTGTCCAAACTATTCAATTACATCTTACAGTGAAATGTTACTAGCTAATATGTCATTCCTACCAAAACCCCATAGGGAACATACTCTCCCTCAAAATTTTCGCCCCATTTCAGTACTCAATAATGTTTTAAAACTGTTTGGTAGATTATTAGCCAAAAGGTTATCTAATGTAATCACATCCTTAGTACACCCTAATCAATCAGGCTTTATTCCAGGAAGACAAATAACTGATAATATAAGATTAGTCACTAATATCATACAAGATGCAAATTTTCTCGCCCATTATGTCTACTCAGCCTAGACATCCATAAAGCATTTGACAGTGTAAATGGTCATATTTAGATAATATTTTAATGAAATTTGGCATATCAGAAAAATGTATATATGTCTTTAAAGCCCTTTATCACCCCAAGGGTCCTGGGGTTGGAAAGCCATCGCTTACAGATTGACGCATGTCTTCCTCTTCTTCGAAGCCTATGAAACTGCCAGAATCCTCCTCCTTATCCTCCTCCCCTCTCTCCTCCTGTGTGTTCTGTGACATAAGAATTATGGTGTCTGGATAAAGTGGGCCTTGAGAGGAAAGGAAGTCCTTCTCATCCTCCTGCTGCTCTGCCTCCAGTGCCCTGTCCATAATGCCAGGCAGAGCCTGCTCCAGCAAGAACACAATAGGGATTGTGTCACTAATGAATGCACTGTCATGGCTCACCATCCTTGTGGCCTCCTCAAATGGTGAAAGTATGGTGCATGCATCCTTAATGATCAGCCATTGGCGTGGGGAAAAAAAGCTGAGGCGGCCTGAGCCTGACATTGTGCTGTACTTGCACAGGTACTCATTGACGGCCCTCTGCTGCATGTATAGCCGCTTCAGCATTGCCAAAGTCGAGTTCCACCTGATGTCACAAATCAGGCGGTTTACGGCCAGGTGGAATACCCGCTGAATTTCAGCCAACCGAGCACTGGCTGTGTATGACCGCCTGAAATGGCTACAGACTCTTCTGGCCAGCTTTAGCACATCTTCCAACCCTGGGTACGTATTTAGGAAGAGCTGCATCACCAAATTGAGGACATGTGGCGGGCATGGCACATGTGTCAACTTCCCCTGTCTAAGGGCGGACAGGAGGTTTGAGCCATTATCGCACACCACCATTCCTGGGTCCAGCTGGTGTGGTGTGAACCACCTCTGGGCCTGTCCCTGCAGAGCTACAAAAATCTCTCTTCCGGTGTGTGGTTCCTGTCCTCTAGACACACCAGCTGAAGCACTGCATGGCACCTTTTAGCCTGACTCATGCAATAGCCCTTTGAACGCTTAGGGGGTACCTGATGTTCATAGGACAATTCTGCAGAGGAGGGAATGTGGTTGGCAGAGGAGGAGGAGGAGGGGGTAGAGCTCACAGGTCTGGCATCATCACCACCAGCTGTATGGAGACGTATGGGCACAACAAGCTGCAGCACTGAGCCCTGTCCTGCATCCTTCCGAGTTGCAAGCAGCATTACTCAGTGTGCTGTGAACGAAATATATCATCCCTGCCCATGCTTGCTGGACCACATGTCAGCAGTAAGGTGGACTTTGTGGCTGACTGCCTTGCCCAACGATGGAAAACCTCTTCTTAGTAAAAGATTGCCGTTTCCGCTGTGGTGCGTGTGCCCGTGCGCGTTCGTGCACGCGCACCGGAAACGGTGCCGAACAGCTCCATTTGAACCCCCTGTGCATTGCAGCAAGTGCTGTCCGTTCTACAGCATTACCTGTGTCCCCAGCCTTCAGTTTGCCTGAGATTCCTGTTCCTGTGACCCCGGCTTGCTTCCCGATTCTGCTTGTCTTCCGCCTGCACCGACCCGGCTTGCCTACGACCACACTTCTGTCTCATCCCTGTGTACCACTTTGCCCGCCAGTTGACCACCCTGCCTGCACCTGACTACTCTCTTGCCTGCCCCATCTGTACCACGCTGCCCGCCTGTTGCCAACCCCGACTGAACCACTACACTACAACCCACGCATGAGCCCGGAGGAACCCTCCCTGCACTCTGGAGCTCCCTGTCTACACTACCAGGGGTACCGGAATCAGGGTCGTAAGAGAGGTTGCTCCCTGCATAAGTCAGACTCCACCACCAGGATCATGACAGTAACGGACAGCCATGTCCGAGTCTGCGCAGGGGCCCTCTCCAACGGATGAACTCTGTCGGCATTTGGCTGGCCTCACACAGGCCATTAAGAGGCTACAGACAGGCTACCAGCAGCTTGAGGAGCGTATTCAGGACCTCTCCTCACCCGCAGTATCTGCAGGCAGTGCAGCAATGGGTCACACCATAGTGGCGCTGCCCTCCGAGCCTGATGTACCCATGCTAGAACGGTTCTCTGGAGACCGCAGCAAATTTCGCACATTCAAGAATGCTTGCGAGTTGTACTTTTCTCTCCAGCCACGTACCTTCTCCTTGGAAGCTACAAGTGTGGGCTTCGTAATCTCCCTCCTGTTAGGAGAACCGCAAGCATGGGCACACCGCCTACTGGAACAAAAGGCACCCGCCGTGTCCAGTCTGGCCCAGTTCCTCCAGGCCATGGCCCAGCTGTTTGTGGACCCCCACCAGGCTGCCACCACAGAAGCTGCCCTTCACGCGCTCCAGCAGGGTCATCGTTCTGCGGAGGATTATGTATCGGAGTTTAGGCGCTGGAGCGCCTATACAGGCTGGAACGACGCAGCCCTGTGTCATCAGTTCAGGCTGGGGTTATCGGAGCCACCGAAGGATGAACTGGCTCGCGTCGGGGTCCCTCGGTCTCTGGACACCCTTATAAACCACCAGATCGACCGACGCCTTAGAGAGCGCAGGGCGGAAAGATCAGTCGGGTCCCCAAGACCCACTGGGGTATTATCCTGCTACCACCATCCAGCGTCACCAGTCGCTATTCACCCTCCTCCTGCTCTGGATCTGTCTGAGCCCCTGAAGTTGGGGCTTCTTCATCCCTCACTTACCTCTGAAGAAAAACAGCATTGCCGGAGTCATGACCTCTGCCTTTATTGTGGAGACGGCGGCCACTATGTGAGAACCTGTCCGGCCAAGTCCCGTAGGAGTTCTATGGTTAAGTCTGCTGCCTTGTCCGGATTACCTAAGAACTCTTCCCACCTAGCTCTCCCCATTTCGCTGCAACTCCCAGGAAGGAGTATTCCAGTCACTGCAACTATTGACTCTGGTGCCTGTAGTTGCTTCATCGACCAGGCATTTGCTGCTCAACACCTGATCCCTTTGCAACCCAAGGCACAGGGAATGGTGGTGAATCTTGCAGATAGGACCACCATAAAGTCAGGTGTGGTCACCCATGAAACCATCCCTCTGTCTACCATTATGGCCGATGGACATCGGGAATTCCTGCATCTTGATGCCATTGTGGTGAAATCAGATTTCAATCTACTTACTGCCATCAACACTGTCTGCCCAGGGTCCCGAAAACTCCTGCAGCTTTACTCTGTCTTGACTCCGACCCGGACCCGGAAACCTGCAAAACCGTCCCACCTGCTTATCATGCTTTCCTCAATGTCTTCAGCCAGAAAGGGGCTGAGGCTCTTCCGCCCCATAGACCCGACAACTGCCCCATCGAGCTCCTTCCCGGAGCCGAAGTGCCCTTTGGACGGACATTTCCTCTAACCGAGCTGGAACTCACGGCCCTTAAAACTTATTTGGATGATAATCTTAAGAAGGGCTTTATCCGTCCATCCACATCCCCAGCGGGAGCCGGAAACTTTTTAGTGGAAAAGAAAGATCACACCCTGCGGCCTTGCATCAATTATAGGGAGCTAAATAAAATTACCTTAAAGAATCCGTACCCGCTACCACTTGTACCTGAACTCTTTCAAAGACTTGGGACGGCCACTGTTTTCACAAAACTGGATCTGTGAGGGGCATACAACCTCATCCGTATAAGAGAAGGTGATGAGTGGAAGACCACCTTCCTTCCCCATTTCGGGCATTTTGAGTACTTGGTCATGCCCTTCGGCCTCTGCAACGCCCCAGCCACATTCCAGCACTTTGTGAATGATATTTTCAGGGACTATCTGGCTCAATTTGTCATTGTATATTTGGACGACATCCTTATCTTCTCCCCCTCAATGGATGTCCACCGCCAACAGGTTGCAAAAGTGCTTGGCCGCCTCCGGCAACATGGGCTGTATGTCAAGGCTGAGAAATGCCTCTTCGAATGCCAAAGTATCCCATTCCTGGTTCTAGTTATCTCTACCACTGGAATCACGATAGACCCACAAAAGGTCTCAGCTATTCTGGACTGGCCAGTACCAACTGACAAGAAGGGTATCCAGCGATTTGTCGGTTTTGCAAACTTCTATCGCGCGTTCATTAAGGGGTTTTCAGCTATTATCACCCCAATCACCCAGCTGACCAAGTCAAACACCAGATTCTATTGGTCCACCCAAGCGCAGACAGCCTTCGAGACCTTGATAGGACTCTTTACCTCCGCCACAGTACTGAGGCATCCTGACCCAGTGCTACCCAATGTCCTGGAGGTAGATGCCTCTGAAACTGCCGTAGGAGCAGTGCTTTCACAAAGGCAGGGTGCCAAGGCTCTCCTCCACCCAGTGGCTTTCTTCTCACGAAAACGAATGGATCCAGAAAGAAATTATGATGTTGGAGATAGAGAGCTATTGGCTATCAAGGCCACTCTGGAGGAGTGGCGCTACCTGCTTGAGGGGGCGGCGCACCCCATCCTAATCTACACTGATCACAAAAACCTAGAATACCTGAGGACAGCGAAGAGATTGAAACCCTTTTCTTTTCTAGGTTTGTGTTTCATATTACGTATAGGCCCAGTACCAAGAACACCAAACTTGACCATTGTCCCGTATGTTTGGTGACACGGAGACTGCCACATCCCCAGACACTATCCTTGCACCCGGGAATTTCTTGCTCACCCAAGGAGACCTATTTTCCCGAATCCGTTGAGCAGTAGCTCGGATTACCAGCATGCCAGATCCTAAACTATAGAAAAAAGGGGGTTTATTGTGGTACAGCAACAAAATCTTCATACCCGAGGAGTTAGGACTATCAGTTTTTGAACTTTGTCACGACTACAAACTGGAAGGTCACTTCGGTGTCCTCAAGACATCAGAACTGCTTCAGCGCACCTTCTGGTGGCCACAAGTGGAGGCAGATTGCAAGAGGTAGGTAGGGGCTTGCCTCACCTGTGCCTGAAACAAGGGTAATAAGGCCAAGGCATGGGGCCTGCTCAACCCACTCCCAGTACCAGAAAAACCATGGACCATGATTTCCATGGACTTTATCGTGGAATTAACCCCATCTGAAGGCTACTCAGCTATTTTTGTAGTTGTTGATCGGCTCACCAAGATGGCCCATTTTCTCCGTTTGAAAGGCATACCTACCGCTGCTGAAACGTCAAACATATTCTTCAAAGAAATCGTCAGACTCTATGGACTACCAACAAATATCATATCTGATCATGGAGTCCAGTTCACCTCCAGGTTCTGGAGGGCCTTGTGTTCTGCTTTGGACATTGAATTATCCCTTTCTACGGCCTATCACCTGCAGACTAATGGTTAGACAGAATGTACAAACCAGACATTGGAGCAGTACCTGCGCTGCTTCTCCACCTTTTCTCAGGATAACTGGGCGCAACTGTTACCATTGGCTAAGTTCTCATACAACAACTCTATTCACTTAGCCACAAGTCAGTCGCCCTTCTTTGCAAATTATGGGTTTCACCCATCCTTCCTGCCCAACCCAACCCCGGAGAGCCCGGTACCAGCTGTCCAAGTCAAGAACACAGGAATACAACAAAGAGGTTTATGACAAGAGGAGGTGTGGTGAATTAAACCTGGAACACGGTGAACGGGTTTGGCTGGCAACAGCGAACTTGAAATGAGCTTGCCCTTCCAAGAAACTGGGCCCCAGATTTATTGGTCCTTTTCCAGTCAAAAGGAAAATTAACAGGGTGGCCTATGAACTAGAGCTGCCCCAGTCATTACGAATCCACCCTGTATTCCATGTGACTGAAACCTGCAACCGTGGATCCCTTCCCAGGTAGAAAGACTAAGCCACCGGAGCCAATCTTAGTTAATGGAGAGGAGGAATACGAGGTTGAATCTATCTTGGACTGTAGGAAGAGGGGTAACCGCATC
The DNA here is from genome assembly GCA_018402905.1 of Glandirana rugosa. Lineage (NCBI taxonomy): Eukaryota > Metazoa > Chordata > Amphibia > Anura > Ranidae > Glandirana > Glandirana rugosa. Next base: position 928,102 of record BLSH010476289.1, read on the forward strand.
CAATACCTGGTCAAGTGGAAGGGTTATGGCCCTGAGGAGAGTTCATGGGAACCGGACAGTAACATTCATGCAGGGGAACTGATCAGGATCTTCAAGAGGAACCACCCAGAGAAGATGGCCCAGATCCGGAGGCTGCCCTTTGGGGGGGGGCAAGGTCAGGAAACCTCTTCTTAGTAAAAGATTGCCGTTTCCGCGGTGGGGCGCGCGCACGTGCCAGAAACTGCGCCAAACAGCTCCATTTAAACCCCCTGTGCATTGCAGCAAGTGCTGTCCGTTCTACAGCATTACCTGTGTCCCCAGCCTTGCGTTTGCCTGAGATTCCTGTTCCTGTGACCCCGGCTTGCTTCCCGATTCTGCTTGTCTTCCGCCTGCACCGACCTGGCTTGCCTACGACCACTCTTCTGTCTCATCCCTGCGTACCAACGTTGCCTGTCCAGTTGACGACCCTGCCTGTACCTGACTACTCTCTTGCCTGCCCCATCTGTACCACGCTGCCCGCCTGTTGCCAACCCGGATTGAACCACTACGCTACAAACCACGCACGAGCCCAGAGGAACCCTCCACGCTTGCACCAGTGATCCAAACAAGCCCTCATGCCTCCCTGCACTCTGGAGCTCCCTGTCTACACTACCAGGGGTTCCGGAATCAGGGTCGTAAGAGAGGCTGCTCCCTGCATAAGTCAGACTCCACCACCAGGATGACGTGACAATTCCCTTCCACATGATGGCAGAGAGATGAAACGGCCTTATGTGAAAAGTAGTAGCGACTGGGAACCTGCCATTGTGGTGCAGACAGCTGAGCTTTGGGAAGTTGGCCGGGAGATAACAGCTGCAGAATGTGATGGAATAGGGTGGCTGCGCTCTACTCTTTCTTGATGTCGGCATCCTTGGGGTTGTACCACCTCACCTTCAGTTTCCTCCTCTGCTCTATCTGGCACCCAAGTCGCAACAGTGACCTCATCATCATCATCTCCATCTCCTCCATCTTCATCATCATCATTACCACTGGAGACAACTTGGCAATACGCTGCGGCTGGGGGAACATGAATGCCAATTTATCTACCAGTGTTCTCCCCTCTCTCTAGGCTCATGTTCCTGTCATTCTCAACCTCAGAACCAACATGTGAATCCAGTAATGGCTGGCCATCATGAAGGGGCAAGTGGCTGATGCTGTGGTCAAATAATTCAGCTGACTCCTCCATGGCTGATGTTGGGGCCATGGCAGGAATAGATGTGGACAAGGAGGCAGGTTTATCCACTCTGGCAACTGCAGGGGACTGCACACTTGTCTCTGCTTACGTGACAGAGGATGAGGAGGATGAGGAAGGTTTAGTAAGCCAGTCCACCACCTCCTCTGCATGCTGTGGCTGGATAGCATGGGCAAACTCACTAAACAGGGGAAATGATGTGCTGCCTGAGGACTGACCACCACGTCCACCTTTGCCTGTAGACACATTTGCTGCTGGCCCCCTTACAGTGCCAAGGGAATGTCTGCCTCTCCTTGTTGTCCTCCCAGACATTATTGGGAGGTAGGGGGCGGTGCTTATTAACAAATGTAAAGAAGAAGTGGAAATCTGTATGTAGATTCACTTTAATCAGTGTAAAGTGGTGTTATGTGCACTTTAATTTGAGTACTCACACAAAACAGACACACTCCACGGATACACTATAATATACTGCAATATAATGCGTTAAACGTACAGTTACGAACAGAACTATAAGGCATTAAACTTGCAGTAACGCACAAAACTATATGGTGTTAAACTTGCAGTAATGCACAGAACTATATGGCATTAAACTTGCAGTAAGGCACATAGAAGTAAATGGCGTTAAACTTGCAGTAATGCATGCAGAAATATATGGCGTTAAACTTGGAGTAATGCACACAGAAGTAAACAGCGTTAAACTTGCAGCAACGCACACAAAACTATATGACGTTAAACTGGCAGTAACGCACACAGAACTATATGGCATTAAACTGGCAGTAGCGCACACAGAATTAAATGGCCTTAAACTGGCAGTAACGCGCACAAAACTATATGACGTTAAACTGGCAGTAACGCACACAGAACTATATGGCATTAAACTGGCAGTAGCGCACACAGAATTAAATGGCCTTAAACTGGCAGTAACGCGCACAAAGCTATATGGCGTTAAACTGGCAGTAACACTCACAGAACTATATGGTGTTAAACTGGCAGTAACGCACACAGAAGTAAATGGCATTAAACTTGCAGTAACACACAAAACTATATGGCGTTAAACTGGCAGTAACACACAAAAAACTATATGGCATTACACTGGCAGTAACGCACACAGAACTATATGGCGTTAAACTGGCAGTAACGCACACAGAACTATATGGTGTTAAACTGGCAGTAGCGCACACAGAAGTAAATGACATTAAACTGGCAGTAACGCACACAAAACTATATGGCGTTAAAATGGCAGTAACAAACACAGAACTGTATGGTGTTAAACCGGCAGTAATGCACACAGAAGTAAATGGCGTTAAAGTTGCAGTAACGCACAAAACTATATGACGTTAAACTGGCAGAAACGCACACAAAACGATATGGCGTTAAACTGGCAGTAACACACACAAAACGATATACTGGCAGTAACGCACACAGAAGTAAATGACGTTAAACTTGCAGTAACGCATGAAACTATATGGCGTTAAACTGGCAGTAACGCACACAGAACTATATGCGTTAAACTGGAAGTAACGCACACAGAAGTAAATGGCATTAAACTTGCAGTAACGCACACAATTATGGGGCGGAAGACTGGCAGTAATGCACACAAATCTATATGAAGTTAAACTGGCAGTAACGCACACAAAACTATATGGGTTAAACTGGCAGTAACGCACACAGAAGTAAATGGCGTTAAACTGGCAGTAATGCACACAGAAGTAAATGGCATTAAACTTGCAGTAATGCACAAAACTATAATGAAGACACACGCAATGACGGTCAAATTGGGTATATCA
>BLSH010476289.1:1013379-1030507 GCA_018402905.1 Glandirana rugosa
GAACCAAATAATACCTAACGGACAGGCTTAGGTAAGACTAGTTCCTTTTCTAAAACTTATGACTAATTACAACCGATTAGTATAAAACTAAGGAGACGCCATCACCTCTTAGGGATGTAGAAACCCCTGGTTTCTAAAATTCACCCCTCTCTTACATCGGTCCTCGACCCATAAGGGTAGGGGTCGTAGGTCTTCTGTAAAAAATGGTAATTAGTATTACGTCGAAAAAGGAAATCACAAGGTCAAACCGACTGAACACTGAGTCTATCACTAATCTCTTGTTACGTAAGACCCTGTACATCAAGTGAACGTTACTAAACGGGGGATCGATGTCCCGTCGGTTAGTTGTTCTGCAAGTGAACTACATGTCCCAGAATGCATTGTTCTCTAATCACTATCTGAGTCACAAGTCAGCCAAACTGGAACACTAAAGGAAAAAGCTGCATTATGATTAATGGTAAAAAATGTCTTCTGGATGCTGGGGATGGGAATACCCAGCTCCTGGCTACATTCTCTCCCCACTTAAAATCTTTGGTCCCCAAAGATGTAGGGATTCTCCACTACCGCAGAGGAATCAAAATATGATTAGCCAACATTAATCAGTATTCAAAATCTTTTCCTTGATCAGAATGGATTCGGACAGGCAATCCATAATAAACCAAGAATTTCTCCACAAGTACCTTCCCCACAGTAGTTGCCTGTTGATCTTTAGTTGGATAAGCAGGTAAAATGATCAGTCGCTACCAGGATATTGCCTCTTCCACCTGTATCTGGTTCCAGGCACAGAAAGCAATGCATAACAACTCCATGGACCCCTGACTCTGCAGATGCTCCATCGGAGCAAAACAGGGGTAACTGCTGCGCTAAACCTATAGCTAAAAAATATATAAGATATAAAAAAGCTGCTGATACAAATTGGTTGAATTGCCAAAAAAACAGATATATATAAAAGAGTGCAGCGCTACTAGAAATTTCAATCAATTAAAAGTCCTTTAACAGATGACACGGTGACAAAAATCCACAGCTTGTCTGATATGTGAAAGATAAACCGCCACCATCACCCGTACACACTGCCGCTTACCAGATCTTCAGGACCCTTATTACAGGGGTCATATAAGCCTCTCAAATCCTTCCCTTGTGTATACAGTTAAGGATCACCAGTAAGCCAGACCAGATAAAACACAGGCAGATATTGGGGATAGAGTTGAGCGAACCCAAACTGTAAAGTTCGGGTCCGTACCAAACATTTGGGTGTCCAGGACCCGGACCCGAACCCCGACTTTTCAAAACAAGTCCGGGTTCGGGGTTCTGGTAATTTTACTAAAAGTTCTGAAAATTGCTGTAAAAAAGTCCTGGAAAGTCCTAGAGGTCTGCAAAAGGAAGGAAAATGGGGGTAAGGGTCGGACAAGTGCCCTACAAAGAAATGAGGACAGGGAAATAACTTAAAAGCATTTTTAAACAATAATCACATAAAAAAATCAAAAATGGAGGTGGATGTGGACCATCTTCAAACTGTGTGTGAAAAGTATTAATTAGCGGGAGAAGCCATATCACTGTTCTAAAATCATCTTCAAACTGTGTGAAAAAAGTATAAATTAGCCGGGAGAACCCATATCACTGTTCTACAATCATCTGAAAACTGTGTGTGAAACTTAAACAATAGCCGGGAGAAGCCATATCCCTGTTCTAAAATCATCTGCAAACTGTGTGTGAAACTTAAACAATAGCCGGGAGAAGCCATAACCCTGTTCTAAAATCATCAGCAAACTGTGTGTGAAACTTAAACAATAGCAGGTAGAAGCCATATCCCTGTTCTAAAATCATCTGAAAACTGTGTGTGAAACTTAAACAATAGCAGGTAGAAGCCATATCCCTGTTCTAAAAACAGGGATATGGCTTCTACCTGCTATTGTTTAAGTTTCACACACAGTTTGCAGATGATTTTAGAACAGGGATATGGCTTCTCCTGGCTATTGGAGGTGAACATGAATCGGTGGAGGCGCTTGAGAACAATAATCGTAACATGTGCCCCAACGGGATAATAAATAGCAAGTAAGATGCAGCAATGTGGTTGTAAAAAGATAAAATAAGTGTTTATTAAAGTACTTACAAACAGTAATGTTCCATATGGCTCTTAAAATGTAGCTGCAGTAGCCCTACTGGTTGTCCAAAAAAGCCTGGGTGCCCCAGATGGAGGGTGGAAACAGCGGTGTGGTGGGAGGCTTGCAGGATGGTGGATAAGCAATGGGGGGAAGAGAAGCGAAGGCTCCTAAGTGAGTAACTACCTGGCACGAGCCGTGCAGTCAGAGCTCGCACTGAGGGGGAGGGGTGGGTGGAGCTGCAGCTGGATCCAACTCTCCTGGCAAGAGCCTCCCCATTAGACACACTGGGAAGATGAGGTGGGGGAAGCCGCAGTGTAGTCCCAGGTGACGTCAATCCTCGGACCTGTGGAGCAAGGCTGTGGTTGGAATGGTGGGTCGGGCTCGTGCCAGGTAGTTACTCACTTAGGAGCCTTCGCTTCTCTTCCCCCCCTTGCTTATCCACCATCCTGCAAGCCTCCCACCACACCGCTGTTTCCACCCTCCATCTGGGGCACCCAGGCTTTTTTGGACAACCAGTAGGGCTACTGCAGCTACATTTTGGGAGCCATATGGAACATTACTGTTTGTAAGTACTTTAATAAACACTTATTTTATCTTTTTACAACCACGTTGCTGCATCTTACTTTCTATTTATTATCCCGTTGGGGCACATGTTACGATTATTGTTCTCAAGTGCCTCCACCGATTCATGTTCACCTCCAGTTCCTAGCTCTCCCCCCAGAGCGAATCTTGGCTGCTGAGACATCACCTGCCATTGACAATACACATCCGGACAACAAGCGCCAGATCTATTACTGTTTTCTCCCGGCTATTGTTTAAGTTTCACACACAGTTTTCAGATGATTGTAGAACAGTGATATGGCTTCTCCCGGCTAATTTATACTTTTTTCACACAGTTTGAAGAAGATTTTAGAATAGTGATATGGCTTCTCCTGCTAATTAATACTTTTCACACACAGTTTGAAGATGGTCCACATCCACCTCCATTTTTGATTTTTTTATGTGATTTTTGTTTAAAAATGCTTTTAAGTTATTTCCCTGACCCCGTTTCTTTGTAGGGCACTTATCCGTCCCTTACCCCCATTTCCCTCCTTTTGCAGACCTCTAGGACTTTCCAGGACTTTTTTACAGCCACTTTAGTGCCTAAAAGTTCGGGTCCCCATTGATTTCAATGAGGTTCGGGGTCCGGGTCAAAGTTCGGGTTCTGTCCGGACCCGAACCCGGACTTTGTCCCGAAGTTCAGCCGAACCAGCAGAACCCGAACTTCTAGAGGTTCGATCAACTCTAATTGGGGATGATCTCCAACGGATAACAAACAGACTGCTCCTCACCAGTAGAATAGTCATGTAGATAGAAAGAAAATGCTCATGGTGCAATAAATCTAATCATCTTTAATAGATAAAAAGCGATATTGTACTTACATGCTAGTAGATGTAAACACACGTGTGGTTTAAAAGCAGACAAACAGCATTCCAGTCTCCAAGATGGCCACCGCGTCCAAATCACACTCCTGCGCCACTTCCCAAAAGCCACCTGACTAGTTTCATCATAAACTGACTTCTTCAGGGGCTTTCAGCCTCCACTAAGGATCTTAGCATATACATCGTCGTCAAATAAGACAGGAACATGACGTGCAACAATTTTTCTGATTTTGTTAAACTCAAGGCTATAAGCCGTAGAGAAAATGGGAGAATCTATAGAGCCACGCCTATGAACCTTATCTTGCAATAAAAGGCTCCTGTCTGTAGCGCTGGCAATGTCAATGGCTCTTGGAACTGTCCCTCTGTCAGAGCCTCTACTATGGAATCTGACAGCCGTGTCCCTCTGTTCCATCTGAAAATCATCAACATTACCGCAAATTCTCTGCCACCTTAAAAATTGACCCACTGGTATGCCATGTATGACATGGCGGGGATGTCCAGAGTCAGCATTGTGATGAACGCGGGTATCAGATCGCTGCCCTCCTCACCGACCGGCGACCGAGGACCCCCCTGATCTAATACCACACTTGTCATGAACGTAACAATGCCACTCTCAGCTGCTTTCAGCACAAAGATTTCCCAGTTTGCGGGACCACCGTCTAAGTGTCAGCCACCTGAGAGCGATTGTTACCGGGCTAATTCAAACAATTAACCCTTTCACTGCCACCACTTCTGGATACCGACCAGAAGACCTGTATGTTAGCAATACCAGTAATTTAGAACAACCGCCTGTAACACACACTGTCACCGCAGACAGGTATATTCAGATGCATTATTTTAAAAACAGTAACGCTCTTCAAAGGAACAGATTCGTAATAGTTGCATTAAGAGCTTTAGGGACAAAATTAACACTTTTCAAAATAATGTTTAATAATGAAAAGGCAGAGTTTTAGGTGCAGTAAAATATTTACAGAAAAATAAAAGAAGGTTGCAAGATACTGAGACACAATTTACAGCAAAGGAACAGAATAAAAAAAAACCTGCATTTGAAATGTCCGTGCCTAATCAATGTTTCTAAGGTGATTTCCTGGTTCTCTGATGTTTCATTGATGGTACTTGAGAACTGCCAATTGATCTTGGCAGTCCTTTTTCTCTGGATCACAAGGGGGAGGGCCATATCCCTCTGGCCATTCACATGAGAGGGCGTGTTCTCAGACAATGTCCAGGGCGGGCCGTTGTGAGACATGCTGCATAATCCAGTAATGGATTATGAAAATCATAACTTGTGATTGGGCCACCTTGCACATCTCCCAATAAGAAATTTCATCTCGGCATGCGTAAAGCTTTCAAATGACTCCAAACATGAGAGTTCTGAGACCTTCTAGGACCCTGGGGAGGGAATAGACTAGTTCTATCCCTCCTTGGGTAATAAGGGGTGAATGTTTATACATGAATTATCCAGGCCAAAATTCTACATTCAGATATGTATGTTTTATCACTATGGCATATTTCTACCAGAAATGATGGGTTTATATAGCTTTTGGGTACATTTTAAGGCAGAGAGAGAGGGTCATCCCTAGGTTAGAGCTGCCAGGGTAATTTATGGCAAACATCAGTTTGTTGTATGTTTGTTCAAGATAAGCGAACAGGGCTTCTTCCTGACCAGTCATGGACTATAATCAGAGTGCCCCCTTTGAAGTTAATCTGGCCAGAGAGAGGGCGTGTGAAGGAGAAGCTTTGTCCTACTTCAGACTGCCATGTTTGAAGGAGAGAGAGAAAAAAAAACTTAGCAGCCATTTAAGTAGCTCCCCTTCCAAAATAGAGTCTGTCTTGCTTCGTGCGTGGGATCTTCTCTATTACTTCGTGTGGGTCTCACGCGTGATACCATCACATCTTCCCCCCTGAGGTGGTTGCATAGGAGGGGAACGCTATACCCTTCCTGATGCAATCCACGCCTATGGGCTCAGTTTGGCGGGACAGACCATCAGCATTCCCATGGGCACTGCTTTTCTTGTGCTGGATGGTGAAATCATATTGCTGAAGGATTAAGCTCCAACGAAGTAGCTTGCCATTCTCCCCAGCAACATGATTTAGCCAGCTCAAGGGATTGTGTTCGGTGATCACCATGAAGTGCTTCCCATAGAGGTACGTCTGCAGCTTCTTTAGAGCCCACACGATCGCGAGACATTCCTTTTCGATCCTGTCGTAGGCTACTTCCCTGGAAAGCAGTTTCCGGCTCAGGTAGAGGATGGGGTGTTCCTCTCCGGTGTCATCCACTTGGCTCAGGACTGCACCCAACCCATGGGCAGAGGCATCAGTCTGCACTAAGAAACGGCAGGTGAAGTCGGGAGCCTGTAGCACAGGGGCGCTGGCCAGCACCTCCTTCAGGGCCTGAAATGTCCTCTCACATTCTGGTGTCCAAGACACCACTTTGGGCAGTTTCTTCTTGGTTAGGTCAGTCAAAGGTTTTGCCAGGCTACTATAATTACTTAAAAATTTTCTATAGTAGCCAGCTGTCCCCAAGAATGACATAACCTGTTTCTTGGTTTGAGGGGTTGGCCATGCCAGTATGGCCTCCACCTTCCCTGTCTTGGGTCTTAGAGTGCCTCCTCCCACCTGGTGTCCCAGGTACTGGACATCAGTCATGCCGATCTGACACTTGCTGGGCTTGACAGTCAGATTGGCGGCTGTCAGTTGGTCCAGGACCCGTGACAGGTGCACCAAGTGTTCCTCCCAGGTAGGGCTGAACACCGCCATGTCGTCCAGGTAAGCCACAGCAAAGTTTTCCATCCCCTCCAGTAAGTACCCTCTGCTCAGATCCATGATTGTGATATAGCAGGCCGCTGCCAACCTATCCAACAATTCATCGATCCGGGGCATGGGGAAGGCGTCTGGAGTGGTGATCGAATTCAGCTTTCGGTAGTCCACACAGAACCTGGTCGTCTGATCCTTTTTGGGGACCAGGACCACTGGGGACGCCCAAGCACTGTGGGACCTCTGAATTTCCCCCAGCTGCAGCATCTCCTTCACCTCCCTCTTCATGTCAGCCAGCACCTCCAGAGAGACGCGATAGGCCGACTGTTTAATGGAAGGGTGTGCCCCAGTGTCCACCTGGTGGACAGCGAGGTCCGTCCACCCTGGTTTTCCTGTAAACCGGCTCCCATGGACTGTCAGCACGTCCTTCAGCCCAGGTACCTGTGCGGGGGTAAGGTTGGGGTTTATCAGGAGGTCGGAGTTGACCTCCCTGGTGTCAGCTAACAAGTCTAGGAGTGGGTCAGCCTCTTCAGGCTCCGGCTGCTGCAGACCTGCATGGCATAGGCCGTGCGCTCATGATGGGCTTTAATCATGTTCACATGGAAGTACTTCTGCCATCTACTCCCTTCTCCAAACGGGACTAGGTAAGTAACGTCATTCAGACGCTGGATAATAGGGTACGGGCCTTCCCATGCGGCTTGCCGCAAGGGGAGCAGAACATACACCAGCTGCCCAACATTTTATGCCCGCTCCCTAGCATTGCGGTCATACCAACGTTTCTGTCTGGTTTGGGCCTGGATCATGTTTTCCCGCATAATCCCCACCAACATCTCCATTTTATCCCAGAATCTCAGGGTAATCCACCACAGAGACCTCTGGGTCAGTGATCTTGCCCTCCCAGGTCTCCCGGATTAGGTCCAGGGGTCCTCTAATCCTCCGTCCGTACAACAGCTCAAATCGCGAGAAGCCTGTGGACTCCTGGGGCACCTCTCAGTAAGCAAACAGCAGATGAGGCAGGTACCTTTCCCAGTCCCTACCCTGGGACTCCACAAAGGTGTGCAGCATTTGTTTCAGGGTACCTTTGAAACGCTCGCACAAGCCATTCGTTTGTGGATGGTAAGGACTGGCCATGATATGCGTCATCTGTATTTTCTGACAGAGGGCGTGCATCAAGTCAGACACAAACTGAGGGCCTTGATCACTAACGAGCTTGGCCGGGAATCCCACTCTTGAGAAGATTCCCAGCAGAGCATCAGCAACCTTGTCTGCATGGAGGGAGGAGAGAGCCACCGCCTCTGGGTAACGTGTAGCATAGTCAACAACTGTCAGAATAAAACATTTGCCTGAACTGCTGGGGATAGCTAGGGGTCCAACAATATTCACTGCTACCCTCTTAAAAGGTTCATCAATCACAGGCAAAGGTTTTAACGGAACCCTGTGTACATCTCCTACCTTGCCAACTCGCTGGCAGGTATCACAGGACTGACAGTAGTCAGCTATGTTTGTCAGCATGGTGGGCCAATAAAAGTTATGTATTAATCGCCCCCGGGTCTTAGTGATCCCCAAGTGACCTGCTAATGGGATCTCGTGGGCCACTTTTAAGAGCTGTCCCCTGAATTGGCTTGGGACCACCAGCTGCCTGCTTCTGAAGTCAGCTGTGTTTTCCCTTGCAGACAAACTCTCCCTGTACAGCTTTCCTTTGTCCCAGTAAATCTTTTGTTTGTCATTCACTGCAGGGGGGCTGTCAGCTAAACTCCTGAGCTGTGCCAGCTTTGGTCTATCTGCAGTGCTGCTTCAAAGGCTGAACCACAAGTCCCAGCCAGCAGTCCTGTGACAAACGAGGACAGCTGCTGAGGCCCAACAGAGGTAGAGCCCGCTGGGTCAGAACACGGAGAGGGCCCAGAGCCCTCCTCCTGCTGTTCGGCAACCCTAGCCTGTACCTCTGCAGCCCTTGCAGCACTGCGAGTGACCACCAGTATGGGTAATACATTGTCATCATTATCAACATTACATTCAACAGGTATACGTGTGACATAATTGGCACATACATCAATTATATATACATTTAACTGTGTCTCTTCTCCTTTCTCTGAAGAAGGAGAACCTTGCATTTCCACTTTCCCCCCATCCCCAGGTTGCCCAGATATCATACCCACATCTGCACCCAGTACCTTAGGGAGTCCAGAGGTTTCCGAGGGGGTGTCCTCAGCAGGGGCATAGTAGGAGACAAGGGTCCCCAAGTCAGCACCCAACAACACAGCAGTGGGAATCTCCTCAGAAACTCCCACCTCTCTCATCCCACTCCCAGCACCCCAATCAATGTACACATAGGCCCGGGGTATGCAGGAGCGGGTTCCCCAACTCCGGTGAGGGTGAGAAACTTCGCTGGGATGATGTCCGTTTCTTCTATCACCTCCAGTCTGACCAAGGTGACTTCAGCTCGGTGTCCCGGAGACCCGTTACAGTCCGGTGACCCACGATGACTGGCTGCAAGTTGGCATTGGGTCCTTGAGGTCTCCCACTGATGAACAGCATGGTGGAAGGGTTGCTGGCCAAGTGGCCAGATGATGTCATCTTCTTCTGCTCCGGGCACTGTGTTCGCAGATGGCCAGGCTTGCCACAGGTGTAACACCTACGGTTATCAGTCAGGGTGGGTTTGACGCCAGGGACTGCAGTTTCTGACCATGGAGAGGCTTGGTTGGCCTGCAGAGGAGGGGTCGCCAAGTGCGATTTCCCCCTCTCCAGCCATTCGGTGGAGCTTTGCGATGGTCCGATACCCGAGTACTGATGAAGGTATCAGCCAGGTCTGCTGCGGCTCTAGCAGAACCGGGCTTCCGCTCTAGCACAAACTGTCTGATGTCTGGAGGACACATGTACAGGAGCTGATCTTCAATCATGAGATCTTCCAGGGCCTCAAAAGAAGTGGCTTTCAGGCCCCTAGTCCACTGTTGGAATGTGATACATAAACGGTTTACCACATCCACATAAGGGTCCCCAGGCCCTTTTTGCAGGGACCTAAACCATTTTCGGTATACTTCAGGGCATAATCGATACTTCTGACTGAATGCTGCCTTTATGGCTTCGTAATCTTCGTTCTGCTCCTCTGGCAGGTCCACATATGCGTCCAGGGCCTTGCCTCGTAGCCCTGGTGTCAGTTACCGAGCCCATTGTGCTTGGGACAAATGGTACTGACGGCAAGTTTTTTCAAACGACAGGAGATACACTTCAATGTCACTGTCCTTTTCCATGACTGGAAATTTAGCGGCTGGGCTTGCAGGCAGAGAGGTGTCCCTGTGCTCTAGGGATCCAAGGTTCTGATCCTGTCGGTGCTGCCGTTGGAGCCTCAACATCTCCAATTGGTGCCGACGATCAGCTTCCTTCTGCGTAGTTCCTCTCTCTCAGCCTGACGTTCCTCTCTCTCAGCCTGGTGTTCCAGAAACTGCAGGTAAATCACAGGATCCGTTTCACTGATGCGCTGGAGTGTTTCCTGCATTTGAGAGTCTCTGCTGTTTGCAGGCAATCTGGGGCTAGCCTGCTCCTGCTCCGGCTGCGGCCCAGAAGGGACAATCAGTAGTATTCCCACTTCAGTCCCTCTTTGCTCATCCTGTGAGGTCATTGAGTCTGAACCACTTGGCTCTGGAGTATAGGGAACCCCTTCAGCTTCACGTTCCCCTGAGTTCAGGTCTGATTGGATATCATACTCCTGTAGGGCCTTTATTATGTCTTTACAAGTTTTGTTACTGACGTCAAGGCCTCTTGTTGTACACTCAGTAGTCAGTTCATCTTTATCCATCTTCTTATACACTGATGGCCCAGACATTTTGCACGCAGAAAACAGAGAACAGAAAGCAGAGATAGAAAGGAGTTGTAGGGAGGAGTTGTTGCTGTATGTCTCTTTAAAAACAAAAAATATGCACCAGCTTGTCTCTAAGGACTGTTTCCAAAAAGGTTAAAATCTTTCAGTGCAAAGCTAATTCCTAACAATGCACTGAATGCTCTTAAGGCAAAACTATCCGACCGCTGCCAACCAGTATGTGACAAACGCGGGTATCAGATCGCTGCCCTCCTCACTGACTGGCGACCGAGGACCCCCCTGATGTAATACCACACTTGTCACGAACGTAACAATGCCACTCTCAGCTGCTTTCAGCACAAAGATTTCCCAGTTTGCGGGACCACCGTCTAAGTGTCAGCCACCTGAGAGCGATTGTTACCGGGCTAATTCAAACAATTAACCCTTTCACTGCCACCACTTCTGGATACCGGCCAGAAGACCTGTATATTTACAGAAAAATAAAAGAAGGTTGCAAGATACTGAGACACAATTTACAGCAAAGGAACAGAATGAAAAAAATACCTGCATTTGAAGTGTCCGTGCCTAATCAGTGTTTCTAAGATGATTTCCTGGTTCCCTGATGTTGTTTCAATGATGGTACTTGAGAACTGCCAATTGATCTTGGCAGTCCTTTTTCTCTGGATCACAAGGGGGAGGACCATACCCCTCTGGCCATTCGCATGAGAGGGCGTGTTCTTAGACAATGTCCAGGGTGGGCCGTTGCAAGACATGCTGCATAATCCAGGCATGGATTATGAAAATCATAACTTCTGATTGGGCCGCCCGGCACATCTCCCAGTAAGAAATTTCATCTCGGCATGCGTAAAGCTTTCAAATGACTCCAAACATGAGAGTTCTGAGACCTTCCAGGACCCTGGAGAGGGAATAGACTAGTTCTATCCCTCCTTGGGTAACAAGGGGTGAATGTTTAAACTTGAATTATCCGGCCCGAAATGCTACATTAAAATATGTATGTTTTAGCACTATGGCATATTTCTACCAGAAATGATGGGTTTATATAGCTTTTGGGTAAGTTTTAAGGCAGAGAGAGAGAGGGTCATCCCTAGGTTAGAGCTGCCAGGGTAATTTATGGGCAAACATCAGTTTGTTGTATATTTGTTCAAGATAAGCGAACAGGGCTTCTTCCTGACCAGTCATGGACTATAATCAGAGGGCCACTTTTGAAGTTGAAGTAGCTGGCCAGAGAGAGGGGGGTGTGAAGGAGAAGCTTTGTCCTACTTCAGACTGCCATGTTAAAAAAACTTAGCAGCCATTTAAGGAGCTCCCCTTCCAAAATGGAGTTGGTCTTGCTTCGTGCGTGGTATCATTACTCTGCGTGGGTCTCACGCGTGATACCATCACAAGCATGAAGTAGAGAATTCCCAGAATTAGGTTTCCTATAGATGTTAGAGACAACATGGCCATCTTTTCCTACTAAAATGCCATCCAAAAAGGAGATGGTACTGACACTCATCTATCCCGTGAATGCCAAGTTCAAATTGTTATTATTTAAATATGTAAGAAAAGTGTCCAAGTCACCCACAGCGCCAGTACAGATGAACAACAGGCCATCTCTGTACCTGCGCTAATTCTTTTTTTTTTTTTTAAATCAAACAAATGTTTATTGTCGACATCATTAATACAGACAGTTGGCAATTGACATACAAGATATGTACAGTGAAGTAAATGCATAGATAGCTCGCATTACAGTTATGAACTAGATTGTATTTCCATATCTAGTGAGTGGTTCAGCACAATTATCAATCACTCTTTAATTGTCCATGACTAGGCATATAGGTAGCATGTCCGGAGGCATTCTAAACCTTTACCAGCCTGCCTAATGTTACCCACATTCCCCCGATCTCCTCCACCCCTTTATAGTGGGAACTTTATGATACTGTACTGTGATATTGCGGAAACCAGCCAGGAAGTGATATTGTGGAAACCAGCCAGGAACCAGCATCGCTGGAGTAGAGTGGCGCCCCTAGCTGCCAGGGGAGTAACTCCTCCAGCGAGGGTGGGGATGAAGTCAGGCGAAAGGTAAGGCAGATTGTAGTGATGGGGGACTCGATTCTTAGAAACACAGAGAGGCCAATCTGTCACAAAGACCTGAAGAAACGAACTATAAACTGTTTACCGGGCGCTCGGGTTCGGGACATCACGGATTGGGTGGACAGATTGCTGGGAGGGGCTGGGGAAGACCCGGCTGTCATGGTGCATGTTGGCACCAATGACAAAGTTAGAGGTAGGTGGAGTGTCCTAAAAAAAGATTTTAGGGACCTAGGAGCAAAGTTGAAGATTAGGACCTCCAAGGTAGTATTCTCAGAAATACTACCGGTACCTCGAGCCACGCCAGAGAGGCAGCGGGAGATTAGGGAAGTTAACAAGTGGCTGAGGAGTTGGTGTAGAAAGGAGGGTTTTGGGTTCCTGGAGAACTGGGCCGATTTCTCAATCGGTTACGAGCTCTATAGGAAGAATGGGCTGCACCTGAATGGGGAAGGTGCAGACCGTCTGGGAATGAGGATGGCCGAAAAGTTAGAGGGGCTTTTAAACTAGGCAACGGGGGGGAGGGTCCAGACTTAGAAATAGCCAGTGTGGAACAGAGTTCAGGGGGTAGTATTGGGGGGAGGAGTGATAGGCCAGATAAAGAATTTAAACAAGTGGCAAGTAGGGTAACAAGTCCAATACGCAGACAAGGAATACCCAGCAAGGAAACAGTAGGAGTCCAGACAAAACTACGTGGCTTGTTCACCAATGCCAGGAGTCTGGCAGACAAGATGGGAGAACTAGAGCTGCTACTGTATGAGGAGGAATTAGATTTTGTGGGGATTTCGGAGACTTGGTTCAACAGCTCTCATGATTGGCTGGCTACCATTCAGGGGTGATAGGTAGGGGGGTCAAAAAAGGGACTTTAAATGAAGCCAACAGCTTCCATCCCGGGTTCATTCATATAAAAAGAGAGGGGCTTTTGACGTAATGGGACTTTAAATGAGACACACGGGTTATGAAAAAACATGCGTTTTTATTGAGGCAATTTTCATTAAGGTAGTGTAGTAGACATTCCATACATCTTTTATTGCATATATTGGGCTACAATTGCCTCTAATATATATTTGGGGCACATTGCCTCCACTAAAAATGACATATAGACTGGAAACAGATACATGATTCACAAATAATGAAAATAAGCTCCATACAGTACAATACAATCTCTTCAGCATAGGACAACTTGGATAATAATTAATACGGCATATAACGGCTCTACGCGTTTCGTGAAGTTATGATCCACTCATCAGGAGCATGCACGTATAACAAACTGTAATTGATAGAAATATGAAAATGAATCAACAAAAAAAAAAACCAAATAGGAAATGAGTATGCTGTTTACCATATTCGCCGCAAGGAGCGATGCCAATGATGATCCGGACAGACCCCACTAGGGGGTATCCCCTGGAGGGAGCTGAGATGGGGGGGTTTTTGGACACATGAACCCCACAAGGACCACATCCAAGACCAAATGACAAAGAAAAGGGAAGTGTATATGACCAGGAAAGCTGACCCATGTGGGAAGCTTCTGTGGAAATAAAAAGTGATAAGTATAGGTGTTGACCTATGTCCATAGGACAAAGGAAGTGGGGGATGGGGGACCAAGGGAAAAACCAGATACTAAAAAATAAAATCAAAAATAGGGAGATACCTGTACCTGAAAAGTGCCCGGTGACTGGTTGGGGATGGTGTGCAGAGGGGTATGGTATCCAGCAGAGACATGAGGTGAGTGGGAGGTGGAACTATATAGGGCATGGCCGCCACACCCACATCAGCGTCATGCAGGCATAGGCTGCCAGGACAGGCGGCACCAGAAGGTTGGGCGATGAATCGCCCAATGTCTAGGCCAGCCTTCCCACATGGGTCAGCTTTCCTGGTCATATACACTTCCCTTTTCTTTGTCATTTGGTCTTGGATGTGGTCCTTGTGGGGTTCATGTGTCCAAAACCCCCCCATCTCAGCTCCCTCCAGGGGATACCCCCTAGTGGGGTCTGTCCGGATCATCATTGGCATCGCTCCTTGCGGCGAATATGGTAAACAGCATACTCATTTGCTATTTGGTTTTTTTTTTTTTTTTTTGTTGATTCATTTTCATATTTCTATCAATTACAGTTTGTTATACGTGCATGCTCCTGATGAGTGGATCATAACTTCACGAAACGCGTAGAGCCGTTATATGCCGTATTAATTATTATCCAAGTTGTCCTATGCTGAAGAGATTGTATTGTACTGTATGGAGCTTATTTTCATTACTTGTGAATCATGTATCTGTTTCCAGTCTATATGTCATTTTTAGTGGAGGCAATGTGCCCCAAATATATATTAGAGGCAATTGTAGCCCAATATATGCAATAAAAGATGTATGGAATGTCTACTACACTTCCTTAATGAAAATTGCCTCAATAAAAACGCATGTTTTTTCATAACCCGTGTGCCTCATTTAACCACTTGCCGACGGCTGATCGGCATTTGACGGCGACAGAGTGGCTCTGTAACGCGAATCGCCGTCATACGACGGCGACCGCGATACAGAGCCACTGTGAGCGCGCGCGCGCTCTCACTGTGTTCGGGGGGGGGGCCAGGGAGCGGGTGTGGCGGCTTCGATTGCCGCCGGCCACCCGCGATGCCCCCCCCGGAGTGAAGGAGCGGAGGTCCGTGTAAGTAAACACGGACCTCCGCTCTGTGTGAGGGGGAAGGGCTGTGATCACAGCCTTCCTGTACGTGAAGGCTGTGACCACTTCCCTTCCCCAGCTAGGCCAGCCCCGATACAGTTAGAACACGCCCAGGGAACATAGTTAACCCTTAGCGCGCCCCCTGCAGGTTAACCCCTTCACTGCCAATGGCATTTACACAGTAATCAGTGCATTTTTATATCACAGATCGCTGTATAAATGCCAATGGTCCCAAAAAAGTGTCAAAAACGTTCCGACATGTCCGCTGCAATATCGCAGTACCGCTAAAAATCGCAGATCGCCGCCATTACTAGTAAAAAATAAAAAAAAATAAAAACCCCAAAAATTAATGCTCATCATCCGTAAACGCGACCACTTTTGCGCAAACAAATCAATAAACGCCGATTGCGATTTTTTTTTATCGCAAATATGAGGAAGAATATAAATCGGCCAAAAACGGTGAAAAAAAATGTTTTTTTATATTTTTTTTTTTGGATTTGTATTTTAGCAAAAAGTAAGAAATTTGGGTTTTTTTGCAAAATTGTCGCTCTTCTTTTGTTTATAGCGGCGATCAGAAATGACGCAGAGGTGATCAAATACCACCAAAAGAAAGCTCTATTTGTGGGAAAAAAAGGACGCAAATTTCATTTGGGTACAACGTCGCACGACCGCGCAATTGTCAGTTAAAGCGACGCAGCGCCGAATCGCAAAAAGGGCTCCGGTCCTAAAGCTGGAAATCCTTCCGGGGCTGAAGTGGTTAAAGTCCCATTATGTCAAAAGCCCCTCTCTTTATATACCATTCAGGGGTATTCCCTATATTGCAGGGATAGGGAGGGCAAAAAGGGGGGAGGAGTATGCCTGTATATAAAAAATGACATAAAAATAAATGTGAGAGATGACATTAATAGTGGTTCTGGGGAGGAAGTTGAAGCCTTATGGGTAGAGCTACAAAGGGAAGACAAGGGGAAAGTATTACTGGGAATATGCTATAGACCCCCTAATCAGAGGGAGGAGGGGGAGGCGGACCTCCTATCACAATTTGGAATAGCGGCAAGGATGGGAAGTGTTATTATAATGGGGGATTTTAATTATCCAGATATTGACTGGGAGGAAGGTACTGCACGTTCAGTTAAGGCTCGCCATTTCCTAAATGTCCTGCAGGATAATTTCATGGGTCAGATGGTAAATGTACCAACAAGAGAAAAAGCATTATTGGACCTTTTGATTACCAACAACACAGACCTGATCACAGACGTGGAAGTAAGGGGCAATCTAGGAAATAGCGATCACAGGACAATTAGTTTAAGCATAAATTACACAAATAGGAAACGCAAGGGGAATACAAAGACACTGAATTTTAAAAGAGCCAACTTCCAGAAACTACGCTCCTTGCTGGAAGATGTTAACTGGGATAAAATTCTAGGAACAATGAATGCAGAGGAAAAATGGGAGTGTTTCAAGAACACACTAAACAAAGGTATTAGCCAGTGTATCCCAACAAGAAATAAAATTAAAAGAGCTAATCAAAAACCAGGATGGCTTAATGCCGACATAAAGGCGCACATAAAAGCAAAAAAGAAGGCCTTCAGAAAATACAAGGAGGAGGGATCTCAGTCAGATTTTCAGTACTACAAAACACGCAATAAGGAATGCAAAGGGGCAATCAGAGCAGCTAAGGTTGAACATGAAAGACACATAGCTGAGGAAAGTAAAAAGAATCCCAAAAAGTTCTTTAAGTATATAAATAGTAAGAGAGGGGGGTCAGATCATATTGGCCCAATAAAGAATGATGAAGGTATTTTGGTTACAGAGGATGGAGAAATGGCAAAGGTGTTGAATAGAGTTGAGCGAACTTCTAGTTTGGGTTCTGCTGGTTCGGCCGAACTTCGAGACAAAGTCCGGGTTCGGGTCCGGATAGAACCCGAACTTTGCCCCGGACCCCGAACCCCATTGAAATCAATGGGGACCCAAACTTTTAGGCACAAAAATGGCTGTAAAAAAGTCCTGGAAAGTCCTAGAGGTCTGCAGTAGGTGGAGGTAAAAACTAAAAAAAATACAAAAATAAAAAAAAATTTATAAATTTCAATAAAGGGACAGGGGTAAAGAAACATCCCGTGAACAGGGTGGGAATGGGGGTAAAAGGAGGAAGGAAAACGTCTGGAGATCCTGAAAGGTCCTGAAAAAATGTCGGTAAAAACACGGATTTTCAAACCCAGGGGTAACTAAAGTTACCCCAAGCCCCAGGCCCCGTTTCAAGCCCAAGATAGGCCTGGGCTTGGGCCTGAAACAGAGCTTCAA
>BLSH010476289.1:1039480-1051106 GCA_018402905.1 Glandirana rugosa
GTCCCAGCTAATGGTAGGGTCCCCACAAAATCTAGTGAGGGGAGACCACCGTGTGAATGTCAGGACGAGTGGTAATAACCGTGGGGAAGTACAAAACGTATTGACTCACCTGATCTCAATCCAATTGAAAATCTTTGGGGGGAGCTGAAAACTGCCATTGGAGAAAGGAACCCTGCAAATGTTCAAGAGCTTGAGCATATGGCAGAGGAAGTGTGGGAGAAAATGCCACCCGAGAAGTGCAAGAAGCTTATCGATGGATATAAGAAACGTTTGGAGGCTGTCATCGCTGCCAAAGGGTGTGCAACCAAATATTAAGGAGGGGTGCCAATAGTAGTGCACATGCTGGTTTTCTGTTTTTTCTTTATAATTACAATATCTATGTTGAAATAACAATTGTCTTTGTTAAATTACTTTGGACCTCCAATTAAAAGATCCTGCTGATATAAATTTGGTAAATTTCCATTTATTTCTGAAGACATTCACTCAGTTATGCAAAACATGAAGGGGTGCCAATAATGGTGAGCAGGACTGTAAGTGTGCCACCAGAGGGGAGTGATCTAAAACACCCCTGGGATGGTAATCGACCCTGACCATGGATTTAAGGATATGGACAGAACCAACACATAGATCTATGCGGGAGAGGGAGCCTGTCACGTACCTGGTGGTCGAGTCTGACTTATGCAGGGGACAACCTCTCTTACGGCCCTGGTTCGCGAACCCCTGATAGTGGAGACAGGAAGCTCGGGAGCACAGGGGAGCACGAGGGCTGGACTTAGTCCCTGGTGGTGGGTGAAGGTGCGCTGAAGCTCGTGCTTGGCAGAAGCGTAGTGGTACATTCCGGGTCGGCAATGTGCTGGCAAAGTGGTACAGAAGGACGAGACAGATGAATGGTCGGAGTGCAGGCAGGGTCGGCAACGTGCGGGCAGCAAAAGTACACAGGATCAGGCAGGAGAGGAGTCGAAGGTTGGGGCAGGCAGAAAGCAATCAAATTCCAAAAACAGCCGGGGTCACAGATGCAGGAAGTCACTTCAGAGCAGACACGGGGACACAGTAACGCTGTAGAATGGACAGCACCTGCCTCCTGGTGCTGTCCTGCTTAAATGGCCGCTATTGGTGCCATTAGCACGTGCGGGCGAGACGGCCAGGAAGTCCCCTTTTTCCTAGCAGAGCCATGTGTCTTAGAAAAGCAAGAGAATTGTTTAATAGCAGGGTGTCTCAAGCGCCAGATGTCCATCCAACCCACTTCAGCAAGCAGACGGCTAAGCACTGTGACCCGTCCGCCCGCCGGAGCTAGGGCCAGAGGGTGTTTATCCAGCTGTGGGTTCAAATAGCCATTGAAATCGCCCATTAGCAAGGTGGGAACATCAGGCTTGCCAGTTTGGGGGGAATATACAGAAATGCCATAATAAGATTCATACTATACAGTTTACCATATATAAACACATACCGACCCAAGGGGTCTATTTTGACATCAAGCTCCTGGAAGACCAGGGGTTTGTGGATCAGTACACTCACACTGCGCGAGTAAGTGGAGTAAGTGGAGTGATACGCCCTGCCAACCCATGAGTACCTCAAACAATTCACTGTGTCCCTTGTAAGATGTGTCTCTTGTAAAGCTACAATCGTTGGGTGGAACTTCCTTAGACAGGTAGAAATCATAGTTCGCTTCAGTGGGTCATGCATCCCTCGGACATTCCAGGAAACTATTGGTGTGGTTGCCATTGTAGGTGTTGAATGTAATCACAGTCAGGGAAGATACCATGCACTCCAATCCCTTTAGGGGTAACATCCTGTTCATCATGAGGTTGAGAATAGGCATGAGTTTTAGCTTTAAGAGTGGGCCTGCGCTAATGTTTGATATTAGATTGAAAGAGGTTTCCATCTCCAAAGATGCGCATCCCCTCCCACCAACCCATGTAGAGGTATGCAAGGGAGGGTGAAAATCGGGCCCCCATGGCTGCACCACATCTCTGGAAATAGAAACCCCCATCAAAAGAAAAATAATTGTGGGTGAGAAGATAATCTAGACACTCCAAAATGTACTCCTTGTGTATCAAATACTGACTGTAGGAATCTAGAAAAAACTCAACGACACATACACCTAGCTGATGGGGTATGCAAGAATAGAGACATGACACATCGCAAGTTATCCAAGTGTCCCCCTCCTCCCATACAAAATTCTCACATTACTGTAGCAATAGTTTAGTGTCCCTCAAGTAGCTGGGAAGGCTCCTAACAAAGGGCTGCAACTGACGGTTAACCCAGAGCCCAAGGTGTTCATTTAAGGAGCCAATCCCTGCCACTATGGGGCGTCCCCTCAAAGGGTTGAGTTTTTGGGAGGTGGTGAAACACCAGGATAACAGGAGCTAAAGGGACCGGATAACTCTTCTCAGAGGGAATAAGGCTTTGGCTTACATATGCCACTGGCCTGAGCCTACCATTTTGCTCCTGATAAAGAACTCCTCCCAACCCATCTCTGCTAGCATCCACATGAAGCTCATAGGGTTTGGACGGATCAGCACATGCTAAGATCGGGGGCTTCAGTGAGGATTTTCTTCAACTGCTTATAAGCTTCTTCACATGAATGAGTTTACTGTTCTTTGATGGATTCTTTCTTTCCTTTCTTGCCCAACTTCTTGACTTTCATCTTCCCTTCTTCCTCCCCCAAAGCCACCTGTAGCAATTCATTGAGGGTTGGCCACAAACCTTCGGTAATATGAACAAAATCCCAGAAAAGATCTCAGCTCCATCACAGTCTCAGGTCTAGGCCATGCAGTGACCACCTCCAACTTTTTTGGATCAGTAGCCACCCCCTGGCTGAAACCACATGTCCCAAATAGGTAACCTAAGTACGATAGAACTGACACTTCTCCAGGGATAGTTTAAGCCTTTCTTTGTGTATCCTCTCAATCACCTTCTCCAGTCTGGCCTCATGCTCTTCTAGTGTTCTTCCAAACACTGATGTCATCCAGATACACCAGGACTTCAATCAAGTTCATATCCCCCACAGTTCTATCCATCAACCGTTGGAAGGTGGCCGGCACCTCTGACAGTCCCTGTGGCGTCCGATTGAACTCAAAGAAGCGAAGTGGGCAGATGAAAGCAGTCTTCTCTTTGTCTTCTGCATGCATCGGTATCTGATAGTATCCACTTTTCAGATCTAGCACACTAAACCACTTAAAAAATCTTCTCCCAGCGATTCAACTGTGACTTCGTCCTTCTCCTCCATTCAGGGGGTAACACAGCAGTCCACTCTTCCATTTCTCTCTGTAATCCTCAGCACTTTTCACTCTCCTCAACTTTTTCCGGAGGCACTGAGGTAGCTGTGCTCACCTGTCCCATCAACATTCGTGCTCCCAATATCACAGGATGATCGGTAACATTCTGAGGGCTGATGGACACCTTCTTCTTGCTTCGGAACAGAGCTTTAGCGGAAATCAATTCTGCAACCATTGCTATCCCAGCCACCTCAGTCTGTGCATCTGTCTCCAACACAACAAAAGGCCCAGGATGTTCTCAAGTGAGTTTTATGGTGGCCTTCAGACAAGTGACCTCTCCTGGCTGTAGCACTTTCTCTTTCATGTCCAGATTCCATATCCACCCCACTCCATTGGCAGGGGCTTTCTTCTCCTTAGTCACTTGCTGGCAAGCCTGGTATAATTGAGGGCGAATCTCAGTTGGCACAGACCCATCTTCTCCCACTACCTTCTCCAGCAGTCTTCTCACTGGTTCTGTGTTTGTTCCAATCAGCATGAAATTCTGTTCAGCACCCGGAGGCCTGGGGCACACCACAGCCAGGGTGTCAAACGTCACAGTCTTTACCGGCCCAAAGGGGATCCTTATAGGAATGTATCCATCATATGGGATCTTGTCGGTCCCAATTCTCCAAATCTCCATCTCTTCAAGTTTATTCAGAGGAATATGTTTAAGGTACTGATTATAGAAGTCTTGATAGAGCAGAGTGACTTGGGCTCCTTTGTGCATAGAGCGCCTGTATGGACACCTTCTACTTGCACAGACACGACAGGGGATGACCCCACTAACTTCTTAGGTAGCACATCCACTCCTATTCTTTTTGGGTCTCTTCTTGGCCCACTTTGAGAGGATCTAACTGTTACCCTGGGTGGTTATAGAGCATTGACTCCCTGTACCCGATCCTCAGACCCCGGGGACGGGTTCGTTGATTTGGGGGATGTTACACCCTTCTTCTTCCCTTTCTTCGGACTCTGTTTGCCTTTCTCTTGATTCTTGGAGCTCCGTTCCTTCTTTGGGTTCCCAGTTGGATCCCTCACTGAGTGCCTCTGAAGTTTCCCACCTTCTGAGTAGATAACAACTGCTGTAATGTTTTCAGCAACTCGGCTAGGAAGTTGAATTCTCCTTCTCTTTTTGGACACTGTCTTCGGAAATGCCTGCTGTCCCCACACTGAAAGCACATCATCTTCACTAAAACCCCTTGCTCTATTTGCACAGGCTAAGCAGACACTTTCCCAGTCGTTGGGGTGGTGTTGATCCCTTCTCGTGATCCTTGATTATTTTCATCCAACAGAGCTACTTCCTCCCTAACCAATCCCATCAATTCAGGGTAGGTTGGAGCCATCTGTGCCCTTTTCAACAGCATATGAAGCACAATTGGGTGGTTGGGCCTTGCTCCTTGCAGAATTTGTTCCAACCTGACTTTATCAGCTTCTTTTGGGTTGATCCTTTTTTTCAAAATAATTTGATGTAGAACACGATTCACCCTGACAACATAGGCAGACAGTTTCTGACCTCGGTACTGATGCATGTGCTCAAATTTGTACATCAAATCTGGAATCTTCTCCACCCTGCCATAAACTGCACACAAAGCTTCAATATAGTCCATGGCTACACAGCCAGGCTTTCATCTCTTCAGACTACGGATAATATTTGCAGCAGGACTTCTCAAGCTTTCACTTAATCTCTGTCTTTTCACTGCCTCTGGCACATTTCAGTCTTCTACTGCTTGAATGGCTTGATCCATTCAGCTTTCAAATTCTTCTTCACCTTCTGGGGTTGGGGTGCAACCCGAGAAGAACTGCAGTTTCCTATAGCCCTGATTTGCTGTGATATTGTTGCTGTTTATCAAGCTCTCCATCAGCCAGCACATATCCATGTAGAAAGAAGCTGGAGCCATCCCTTTGTTAGTGGTATCTGCTTCTTCTTCTACCTCAGGACTCACGGAACCACATTGAGATTGCTCTGGATCGAGGTTTCCTTCTATCTGCAGTGGTATCACTTGGACCTCTAACCGTTCAGCTAAGCTCACAGTCTCTATCCAAAATCCCACTGGAACACTCTCTCGCCACTCAATCAAGGCGTAGGTGTAGTCTTCCCCATATTCGAGCTTCACATCCACAATACAGGATCCTTGCTCTGGGAAGGCTCTTCTTATCAACTGCCGTACGTCCATCTCAGACCATCCAATTCTGGGCAGCCTCACCAAACTGGCCAATTCCAAACGACTCCACTCTTCTTACACCCAACTGGTAGCAGCAATGGAGTCCATATTTCCCTTCTCTCTGGGTGGGTCTTCAGACTTGCTACCATGGGGGGTATCCAGGACGAGCCCCCAAATGTAGCGCTGCCCTTGTGAGAGTCACAACTAATATCAATACCTTTCTGGTTACCCTGGCCCTGTGAGTACTCTGCACCTCTGACACACTGGGTTCACTCATTGCGTTAGTGTACCTTGAAGCAATGACACAGTAATGGAACACAACAGGTTGAATTGAATCAGTATTGTTTACTCAAAGAATATACCAAGGGAAAGACCTTGACCCCATAGGGTATGGTTATACACAGAAAAGTGGTTTTGTTATAACTGAATACATGTCACACATAATACTTAATGTAGATTACTTTTGTTCAAATTCAACCAGAATATTTATATATGTAAAATATTTATGCTGCACATGTGAGTGGGGCACAGGAGAGCAGAGGAATGACTCTTGCAAGTGTCAGACCACTCTCTACTTCTCACTCACACAAGAGCAGCCAGGCAGCAGATAAACAAATGCAACACCAGAAACAATGATTATAGCAACATTACACCCGCTCTTAGGGAGAGCTCTTTGGTGAATACAGCAAAAAAAAAACTTTAGCAGAGCAAAACCCAAGTGGGGGGAAGAAAGAGAAGTAGATGTAGTCCAGTTGCTTGGCAGTTCAATTGGTCTTCAGCTAGCTCTCTGTTGTTTTAATGGAATGAAACATGTAATGGCTGACGAACAATGCTAATCCAAGGAAATGAAGTATGATCAGAACAGTACTCTTTCTGTATAAAAACAGTATAAGCTTCACAGTGATCACTGACTGGTTACATTAAACTTGGTAGACTAATGCAGTGTATGGATGTCCGTGTATAGTGTCCACGCTCTAGGTGAATGAACAAACCTCCTTTCGTTTCAAAGATGTTACTGTCTGCAGAGAAGTAATTCTGTCTATACACAGTGTCTGTTAAGATGGGTTTTCACCCGCTCACCACACAGGAACAGAAGATGTAGCTGCTGTAGATAACAGGGAGGAGGATGATGATGATCTCTCCGGTCTATTGCTCCTGGAATGGTCTCCGGCCTCCACCGCCTCACACCACGGATGAGTCAGCTGAAAGACACTCCTGGATCTGTCGCCCTTGTGGGGTTTATAGAACAGGAACAGGCCCTGACTGTAGTAAGGCAGGATACTCAAGCTGCTTGCTGTGGTCCTTCAGGGTATTTGGGTTGATGAGTCTTTAAAAGCAGGCCGTGACTCCACTGCTTCTAGCACAGATTCTCCCCATACAGATCCATGCCGGTCCAGAGAGAGCGCACCAGGCCCAAAGCCTCTGTTCTCATAGTCTCTCCCATGAGGCTCCTCTTCTCCCAGAAACTTCCCCCTCCCATCAGCCCGCTGGGAGCTGTAGTTTTTTCCCAACACAGCGAGGGGGTAAATCCTTGCAAGTGACCCACACTATATCCCAGAATGCATTGTTCTGTAATCACTATCCGAGTCGCAAGTCAGCCAAACTGGAACACTAGGGGAAAAAGCTGCATTATAATTAATGGTAGAAAATGTCTTCTGGATGACAGGGATGGGAATACCCATCTCCTGGCTACAACTGGAATTGTTATTAATTAATTTTTTTTATACTAGTAATGGCGGCGATCAGCAACTTATACTAGAACTGTGATAGTGCGGCGGACAATCTGCCACTAACTGACGCTGGGGGGAACTGACTAACTGCCACTGACATCACCAGTTACATTATTACAGTGATCAGTGCTAATAATATGCTCTGTCCCTGTACTAGTGACACTGGGCAGAAAGGGGTTAGCATCTAAGGCTATTAAAGGGTTAAATGTGTGCCTAACAAGCATTTACGCGTGTACTGTGTGCTACTTCTACTTGAGATATAGTTGATTTCATTCCCTGCTTAGCAAAAAAAAAACAAATAATGAGATCCCCTGTCACTGAACACAGTTGTTTACATTCACAGAGCTGTGTTTGGGGAAGCTCAGAGCCGATCACTGGATGCCGGCGGTCATTGGCTGGGACCCAGTGATCGGCATGTGCTATGACGAATCACAGCATAGTCGGGCCAGCAGGCGCACACGTGCCCCCTGCCCGAGAGCACGGATCATGTACTAGGTACATGGTCAAGCACAGGGAGGCCGCTTTGCCGCCATACATCCTCGTGATGCAGTTCGGTGAGCAGTTAATCATTTTACCTAGGATTCTTCTATTAGGTCTTTGTAGCCCTGTTTACACCCAAACAAAATAATAGTGGACATTTAAGCAATGATTAAACAATCTGCAGCTTTTCATGCTGTAACTGTGATGGTCACATCCTCAGATTTTAATGATCTATGAGATAACTTGCATACCATTTGCTTTAAAGTCTTTGCAATATTTAATCTGCAACTTGAGAGAAGGAAAGGGATACATCTCTGAAATATATGCACCTTCCCCATGTTTTAAGACCCTGCAAGTGCAGAAAAATGTTTAATCTGACAAAAATACATTCAACTCCTAATTTCCTGTTGTGGGCTGATAACACAGTGCTTTTTCTAGGATGAAGTTAAAAGACATGGTCGTGAACCAGAGGCGTAACTAGGACCTTAAGGGCCCCAGCGTAAGAAATTATGAAGGGCCCCCCTGACCCCTGTCCAGGGCCCTCCCTCTTCCCACTGATCCTGGGGCCCTTTACTCCTATTGCAGGTCTCTTTTTTATAGTCCTGCAGTGGGACCCTTCCACAAGTTCTGCAGCGGGCCCCCTTTCTGCCATCTTTGGGCCTCCCCATGATGGTGAAATGCCAGGGCCCAGTAGCGATTGCAACCTTTGCAATCCAGATGGTTCCCTCACTGGTGTCACTAGTTTTCTATTTTTATTTTATTATTTTTTTACCATTTCATTTTATTTCTTTTACAATTTTATTTTTATTATTTTTTACAATTTTTTTTAGAAGTCCTGTTGGGGGGCTTTGATGAGATATCAGGGATCTAAATAAACCTCAGCCCTCAATCTCCATCTGTGTAGCCTCAGCTGCACAGAATGAATGGACAGGAATAGTTGTGTACCGAGCCTCCCATTCATTCAGACACGGAAGTATTGTAAAAACAATTTACTATGCTTCAGTTATGAATAAACCAATTGGTACCAATCACTGACTCTGTCCATTCAGAAAAGGAAGGAGCCGGTAAATGACAAATTAACCGGCCCATTCCCATCTCTCCATCGTGACACATCTTCTACAGCAGCTGGCAGGAGAGAGGAGTGGGGAAGACAGCAGCTCTTTGGGGGGGACCAGGGAAGCACACAGGGACCCTGGGAACAGCAAAAGACAAGTAAACTGGATAGAAGGGGTGGCGGGGGCAGCATATAGAGGAACCCATCTCCTGCATTAGGAGGAAAATGGGGGAGATTGGGTCCTCTAAATGCCGCCCCGCCATTCCTCCTATCCAGGTGTACAAGGGAGGCACACGGGCCCCCTGGAGCATGGGGCTTGTTTGCAATTGCAACCCCTGCAACCCCTGTAGGTACGCCCCTGTCTTGAACCTAGAAGATTCCAACACTAGATAACTTGTGGCTTGCATCACAAATACAACTTTTCCTCCCTAGATGGGATCTTATCTTTTGACAGAGTGCAAAAAAACATAAATGACCCCCTTCTGAGATTTTTCAATATTTAAAAATTAAACGTTACATTATTCCTTTAGCCCACAACCCCTTGTTTCCTCAAAGGCTGGCTAGTTTTTAACATTAATGCCAACACAATCCTCAGAGCAAAGACATTGTTTCTGCTATATATCTATTCCTGTTGGGGGATCAGAATTCAGCATCTTTACCCTATGTAGAATACTGCAAGAAATACCTAAATAGGCACAAAGATCCATTGCAATGGAGTCAATTCTGGGACACCATAGGCCACTACTCTATAAAGTCAATGGCTGTTGAAGCCACTATAAGCTAATAAGGCACCAGTACATGATGTCCCAGGGGTTGGCCAAATTTGTCTCTTGGGTCTTTCCTCACTGTTTCTGTGAACACTGTCACCGTTGAACAGACACAGATATGCTCCTCCATGTTTGGAGGGCCTATCCAAAAATGTAATGTTATTAGACACTGTTAGTGCCTGACAAGTGATACATACGATTTTGGGAAAAGGCAACCAGAAGGATTCATAGTTATAGATGGAGTGAATTTCTTTCCTGCCACACTGACTGTGTTGACAGGGGAATTCCTCCCACAGAGCCATTGTGTTCTCTCAGCAGGGAGCAGGAAAATCCATCCCTGCTAGGAGAACACGATTATTGCTGGGCTATAGCAGCTGCTGGCGATAATTGCATGCAGAGTCCGTCAGACTGATTGTACCCAAGCTGATTGATCGATCAACTTGGGAACATTCAGCCTGCCCATACATGGCTTGAATCTTGTCCAGTCCCTGCTGTATCGGCCAAGATTCGAGCCGTCTAAGGCCAGCTTTACTGTTCGGTGGCCCACTTCTTCAAACCTCATTATTTTTCTGTTCCCTGGCTATTTTAGGTATATCACTTTGTAAATACCTGCACCCCCATCACCCGCTTTATTTACCGTACTCTTGCCAGCTCATATGTCACTACAAGACTCCAGAAGGGTGAACCTGGAAGTGTCAAATACTTGCAGCTGCCAAGGAACAGTAAAGCAACGGGCCTTCTGTAAGGTAAGTATAGATGTTCTTTTTTTACTGTGTGAAAAGTATCAAAGTGTGGTGACAGGGTCACATTAGGTAAATTGGTCCATCTTTATTTGATCACAACTTCACTGTACTGGAATACATTAGCAGTTCACTAACTGGTTTCTACTCTTTTCCTTAAAGTAGAAACCTCTTTATTTAACCAATATTCTGGGGGCTCAGACTATTTGAACCTCTCCAGATCCACGCTATAGCCGAAAGACGGCTACAGGGCAGATCTCAATTGCCAGGGCGACGTCCATGGACGTCCGCCCCTTTGCACACTCCCGGCGTACACTCACAGGCGTCGACAATGTGCGCATGCAACCGCCGCACGCTACTTGGGCATGCCCGCGGGTCGGCGGACTCGATGTCTGCTCGTGACCCGCGATCGCCTGTCAGAGCGGCAGAACGGGGAACCGCTGATGTAAACACGGCGGTTCTCCGTTCTGTGAGAGGGAACATAACAGATCTACTGATCCCTGTCACTGGGATCAATTAGATCTGTTATGTCCCGGACAAAAAAATAATAATAATAAAAACGCCATAAATCAATTCTCATAGTTTGTAGACGCGATAACTTTTGCGCAAACTAATCAATATACGCCGATTGCAATTTTTTTTTACCAAAAATATGTAGAAGAATATATATATCGGCCAAATCCGATGAATAATTTTTTTTTTGGATTTGTATTATAGCAAAAAGTAAAAAATATTGTTTTTTCAAAATTGTCGCTCTTTGTTTATAGCACAAAAAATAGAAAATGCAGAGGTGATCAAATACCACCAAAAGAAAGCTCTATTTGTGGGGAAAAAAATGATAAAAATGTTGTTTGGGTACAATGTCGCACGACTGCGCAATTGTCATTCAAAATGCGACAGCGCTGAAAGCCTAAAATTGGTCTGGGCAGGAGGGGGGTTTAAGTGCCCAGTAAGCAAGAGGTTAAACCTTAAAAATGATTGTTCAAAACATGGATTTCACTATCAGTTATATGAAATTAATAGCAAAATTGCAAACTTTTTTTGTTAAAATGTTCCCAATTTTTCCACAGGAATTATATCATAGACATTAATTTGTATCATATTTATTTTCTGCAATCCTGAATAATTAGGTACAAAACTTGTTAGTAAAAATTCCAAATTGGAGAACGAATGACCCGTGAATTTGGGGGGAGGACGGGTCTGGTTAAAATCCGAAAGTCGCGACAGCGTAAAACTTACTGTTAACGCGTCAGCACGCTGTAACATGGGTTTGTTGTAAAAATAGTAAAAAAAGGGGTGTTTATCTCGAAAGAAAACCACCATAAACTAGTGGAGACGTAAAAGATAAAAAACACGATATTTGTTTCTCGCTGTTAAAACTTTTTTGTTATAAAAAATGAAAAACGATATTATGTTTAGGTTTTTTTTTTAATAAGTAG
>BLSH010476289.1:1062951-1074008 GCA_018402905.1 Glandirana rugosa
TGGTCGTCGTCCTTGGAGAGGGATATGATCATACTCTACTAAAATATTGCGATTAGACAAGGAGTGTGGTCGTCATCCTTGGAGAGGAAAATGGTCATACTCTACTAAAATATTGCGATTAGACAGGGAGTGTGGTTGAGGAACAGATTAGCGTTATAAAATCATCTCATACTGGTATAGGGAGAGGTTCCTGCTGCTGGTGTGAGGGACAGATTACCGTTATAAAATCATCTCATACTGGTATAGGGAGAGGTTCCGGCTGCTGGTGTTAGGGACAGATTAGCTTTATAAAATCATCTCATATTAGTATAGGGAGAGTTTCCTGCTGCTGGTGTGAGAGACAGATTAGCGTTATAAAATCATCTCATACTGGTATAGGGAGGAGTTTCTGCTGCTGGTGTGAGGGACAGATTAGCGTTATAAAATCATCTCATACTGGTATAGGGAGAGGTTCCTGCTGCTGGTGTGAGGGATAGATTACTGTTATAAAATCATCTCATACTGGTATAGGGAAAGGATCCTGCTGCTGGTGTGAGGGACAGATTAGCATTATAAAATCATCTCATACTAGTATAGGGAGAGGTTCCTGCTGCTGGTGTGAGGGACAGATTTGTGTTATAAAATCATCTCATACTGGTATAGGGAGAGGCTCCTGCTGCTGGTGTGAGGAACAGATTACCGGTATAAAATCATCTCATACTGGTATAGGGAAAGGTTCATGCTGCTGGTGTGAGGGACAGATTACCATTATAAAATCATCTCATACTGGTATAGGAAGAGGTTCCTGCTGCTGGTGTGAGCGACAGATTACCATTATAAAATCATCTAATACTAGTATAGGGAGAGGTTCCTGTTGCTTGTGTGAGGGACAGATTAGCGTTATAAAATCATCTCATACTGGTATAGGGAGAGGTTCCTGCTGCTGGCGTGGTGGATAGATTAGCGTTATAAAATCATCTCATACTAGTATAGGGAGAGGTTCCTGCCGCTGGTGTGAGGGATAGATTATCGTTATAAAATCATCTCATACTGGTATAGGGAGAGGTTCCTGCCGCTAGTGTGAGGGATAGATTAGCGTTATAAAATCATCTTATACTGGTATAGGGAGAGGTTCCTGCTGCTGGTGTGAGGGACAGATTAGTGTTAAAAAATCATCTTATATTGGTATAGGGAGAGGTCCTGCTGCAGGTGTGAGGGACAGATTACCGTTATAAAATCATCTCATACTAGTATAGGGAGAGGTTTCTGCTGCTGTTGTGAGGGACAGATTAGCGTTATAAAATCATCTCATACTAGTATAGGGAGAGGTTCCTGTTGCTGGTGTGAGGGACAGATTAGCGTTATAAAATCATCTCATACTGGTAAAAGGAGAGGTTCCTACTGCTGGTGTGAGGAACAGATTAGCGTTATAAAATCATCTCATACTAGTATAGGGAGAGGTTCCTGCTGCTGGTGTGAGGGACAGATTACTGTTATAAAATCATCTCATACTGGTATAGGGAGAGGTTCCTGCTGCTGGTGTGGTGGACAGATTAGCGTTATAAAATCACCTCGTACTGGTATAGGGAGAGGTTCCTGCTGCTGGTGTGAGGGACAGATTACCGTTATAAAATCATCTCATACTGGTATAGGGAGAGGTTCCGGCTGCTGGTGTTAGGGACAGATTAGCGTTATAAAATCATCTCATATTAGTATAGGGAGAGTTTCCTGCTGCTGGTGTGAGAGACAGATTAGCGTTATAAAATCATCTCATACTGGTATAGGGAGGGGTTTCTGCTGCTGGTGTGAGGGACAGATTAGCGTTATAAAATCATCTCATACTGGTATAGGGAGAGGTTCCTGCTGCTGGTGTGAGGGATAGATTACCGTTATAAAATCATCTCATACTGGTATAGGGAGAGGATCCTGCTGCTGGTGTGAGGGACAGATTAGCATTATAAAATCATCTCATACTAGTATAGGGAGAGGTTCCTGCTGCTGGTGTGAGGGACAGATTTGTGTTATAAAATCATCTCATACTGGTATAGGGAGAGGCTCCTGCTGCTGGTGTGAGGAACAGATTACCGGTATAAAATCATCTCATACTGGTATAGGGAAAGGTTCATGCTGCTGGTGTGAGGGACAGATTACCATTATAAAATCATCTCATACTGGTATAGGGAGAGGTTCCTGCTGCTGGTGTGAGCGACAGATTACCATTATAAAATCATCTAATACTAGTATAGGGAGAGGTTCCTGTTGCTTGTGTGAGGGACAGATTAGCGTTATAAAATCATCTCATACTGGTATAGGGAGAGGTTCCTGCTGCTGGTGTGGACAGATTAGCGTTATAAAATCATCTCATACTAGTATAGGGAGAGGTTCCTGCTGCTGGTGCGAGGGACAGATTAGCTTTATAAAATCATCTCATACTGGTATAGGGAGAGGTTCATGCTGCTGTTGTGAGGGACAGATTACCATTATAAAATCATCTCATACTGGTATAAGGAGAGGTTCATGCTGCTGGTGTGAGGGAGAGATTACCGTTATAAAATCATCTCATACTAGTATAGGGAGAGGTTCCTGCTGCTGGTGTGAGGGACAGATTACCGTTATAAAATCATCTCATACTGGTGTAGGGAGAAGTTCCTGCTGCTGGTGTGAGCGACAGATTACCGTTATTAAATCATCTCATACTGGTGTAGGGAGAGATTTCTGCTGCTGGTGTGAGGAACAGGTTAGCATTATAAAATCATCTCATACTGGTGTAGGGAGAGGTTCCTGCTGCTGGTGTGAGGGACAGATTAGCGTTATAAAAAATAATATAAATTTGTGCTAAATAGTACATTTGCGTCCAGAATTAGTAGAGCGCCAAATAAGGGATGTGGTCGTATTGCTGCTGGTGTTGGTGAAGCTCCTGTTGCAAGGAGAGGACGTGGTCGATCTGTGCCAACTGCACGCACAAGTGAAACAAGTACAGGCGATAGTAGATTGGGTGGCTGACAATGCCTCCAGTTCCTTCACATTGTCTCCCACCCAGTCCCTTGCTGAAAGCTCAGAGTTGGCACCTGAATCCCATGGCCATCTGTCTTTCACCTCAGCCCCTTGTAAATCAGCCAAGCAGTCTGAGCCTGAGTCTGAGCCCCAAGTCATGCAGCAGTCTCTTATGCTTTTTGATAACTCTGCTGTATGCATTCCGTGAGCCATCCACATAGCCCTGCCCCAGAAGTGGAAGACATTGAGTGCATCGATGCCCAACCACTTCAGGATCAGGACATGGAAACACCACTGCAGCACGTTTCTGATGATGACGAAACTGCTGCTTCTTTCTACAATGTGCAGACTGACAAGGAGGGCAGTGGTGAAGAGTGGGTGGAAGATGATGTGGAGAATGATGAGGTCCTAGACCCCACATGCAATGAAGGTCATGCGAGTGATGTGTGCAGTTTGGAGGAAGAGGTGGTGATCGCACAGAGGCACCAGCACAGCAAAAGAGGAAGCAGGTTGCAAACGCGGAGTGACCATCCCCTAGACAGTACGCTTGCTACTACCCACCCAGGGACCTAGCACACCAAAGGCAGCCCAAAGGAGTTCCCTGGCGTGGCAGTTCTTCAGACAATGTGCTGACGACAAGACACAAGTGGTTTGCACAAGCGGAGTGACCATCCCCTAGAAAGTTTGCCTGCTACTACCCACTGCACCCAGGGACCTAGCACACCAAAGGCAGCTCAAAGGAGTTCCCTGGCATGGCAGTTCTTCAGACAATGCGCTGACGACAAGACACAAGTGGTTTGCACGCTGTGTAATCAGAGCCTGAAGCGAGGCATAAATGTTCTAAACCTGAGTACAACCTGCATGACCAGGCATCTACATGCAAAGCACAAGCTGCAGTGGAATAAGCACCTCAAAATCCAAGAAAGGTCTCTGGCTCCTCCTGCTTCCTCTTCTGCTGCTGCCTCGGCCTCTTCCTCCACCTCTACAGTGCCAGTGTCACCTGCCACCCAGCAAACAGATGATGTGACTGCAACGCCACCATGTCCGCCACCGTCCCCAAGCATTTCCACACCATGGTCCCATGGAAGCCTACAGCTGTCCATCTTCCAAACACTAGAGAGAAAGAGGAAGTCCCCCCCTACCTACTCGCTATCCCTGGCCCTGAATGCCAGCATTTCAAAATTCCTGGCCTTTGAAATGCTGTCATTCCATCTGGTTCCCAGCCGCCACTACTTTTCCAGGTGAGCCATCCCTTCCCTGCACAAACAAGTCGGGGACAAGATCAAGTGTGCACTGCGCAACGCCATCTGTGGCAAGGTCCACATAACCATTGATACGTGGACCAGTAAGCACGGGCAAGGACGCTATATCTCGCTAACTGCACACTGGGCAAATGTAGTGGCGAGTGGGCCTGAGGCGGATAGCAGTTTGGCGCATGTCCTTCCACCACCGAGGATTGCAGGGCATTTCTCTTTGCCTCCTGTTGTCTCCTCCTCCTACTCCGCTTCCTCCTCCTCTACCACCTCTTCATCCGGTCAGCGTAACACCTTCACCACCAACTTCAGCACATCCAGGGGGAAACGACAGCAGGCTGTTTTAAAACTGATATGTTTGGGGAATAAACCCCACACTGCGCAGGAGCTGTGGACGGGCATTGAACAACAGACCGATGAGTGGTTGTTGCCACTGAGCCTCAAGCCCGGCTTTGTGGTGTGCGATAATGGGCGAAATCTCTGGGCCTAGCCGGTTTGACGCACATCCCTTGCCTGGCGCATGTGCTGAATTTGGTGTTGCAGAGATTTCTAAAAAACTACCCGGATATGTCAGAGCTGCTGCAGAAAGTGCAGGCTGTCTGCACGCTTTCAGCGTTCTCACCCTGCTGCTGCTCGCCTGTCTGCGCTACAGCGGAACTTCGGCTTTCCCGCTCACCGTCTCCTTGCGACGTCCCCACAAGGTGGAACTCCACCTTGCACATGCTGGATAGACTGTGCGAGCAGCAGAAGGCAATAGTGGAGTTTCAGCTGCAGCACGCACGGGTCAGTCACTCTGCGGAACAGCACCACTTCACCACCAACGAGTGGGCCTCCATGCGAGACCTGTGTACCATATTGCAGTGTTTCGAGTACTCCACCAACATGGCCAGTGCCGATGACGCTGTTCTCAGCGTTACTATCCCACTTCTATATCTCCTTGAAAAAACACTTTGGGCGATGATGGAAGAGGATGTGGCACAGGAGGAGGAGGAAGAGGGGTTGTTTCCATGGTTATCAGGCCAGTCATTCACAAGAGGCTCGGAGGGTAGGTTCCTGCACCAACATAGGCCAGGTAAAATATTTTCAAGCCAGGGCACAGTTCTGGAGGATGAGGAGGACGAGGATGATGAGGAGGAGGAACCATGTTCACAGCAGGGTGGCACCCAAAGCAGCTCGTGGGCATCACTAGAGCGTGGCTGGGGCTATACGGAGGACACAGATGATACACCTCCCACAGAGGACAGCCTGTCTTTGCCTCTGGGAAGCCTGGCACATATGAGTAACTACATGCTGCAGTGTCTGCGCAACGGCAGCCAAGTTGCCCACATTGTAACTTGTGCTGATTACTGGGTGGCCACCCTGCTGGATCCCCCATTACAAGGACAACATGCCGTCCTTAATTCCCTCACTGGAGTGTGATCGGAAGATGCGCGACTACCAGCGCACGCTGGTAGATGCGCTGCTGAGGGCATTCCCAAATGACACCGGGGGTTCAGTGGAAGCACAAGGCGAAGGCAGAGGAGGAGGAAGAGGTTGCCAACGCAGCTGTGGCACCGCCAGCACCTCAGAAGGCAGGGTTAGCATGGTCGAAATGTGGAAAAGCTTTGTCAGCAGCACGCCACAACAAACAGCACCACCAGCTAATAGGCAATGTATTAGCAGGAGGAAGCATTTCAGCAACATGGTGGAAGAGTATGTGTGCACACGCCTACACGTACTAACTGATGGGTCTGCCCCATTCAACTTCAGGGTCTCCAAATTGGGCACATGGCCTGAGTTTGCCCTTTATGCCTTGGAGTAGTTGGCCTGCCCTGCAGCCAGTGCATTGTCTGAACATGCGTTTAGCACGACAGGGGGCGTTATCACAGACAAGCGCAGCCACCTATCCGCAGCCAACGTGGACAAGCTAGCCTTTATTAAAATGAACCAGGCATGGATCCCACAAGACTTGTCTGTACCTTGTGCAGAATAGACATTTAGACCGGCCTCACACAGCCATTGGTATACTTAAGTGAACATATCCGTTTTTTTAAAATATGTCTCAATATTTTGGGGGCTACCCCAATTAGAAAAAAAAAAACAAATAAACAAAGAACAGTGTTGGCTACCTCCTCCTCCTCCACCGTCACTTCCACCACCTACACTGTCATGGTCACCGCCTCCTCAAGCTCCTACTCCACATCTACCTCCTCCTCCATTTTTTATTTTTTTTATGTGATTTTAAGTTTTATCCCTATCCACATTTGTTTGCAGGGCACTTGTCCTACTCTTATCCCCATTTTGCTTCCTTTTGCAGCCCTCTAGCCCTTTCCAGGACTTTTTAGAGCCATTTTTGTGCCCAAAAGTTCGGTTCACCATTGACTTCAATGGGGTTTGGGGTTCGGGGTCAAGTTTGGGTCAAGTTCGGGGCCGAACTCAAACTTTTTCGCGAAGTTGGCCCGAAGCCGCCGAACCCGAACATCCAGGTGTCCGCTCAACTCTAGTGATGAGTGACTGGCAGTGGTCACTGATGGGTGACGGGTGACTGGCAGTGGTCACTGATGGGTGACGGGTGACTGGTGGTGGTCACTGATGGGTGACTTTCTGTGGTCACTGATGGGTGCCAGGTATCTGGCGGTGGTCAATGATGGGTGACGGGTGTCTGAAGGTGGTCACTGATGGGTGACCGGTGTCTGGCAGTGGTCACTGATGGGTGACGGGTGTCTGGCGGTGGTCACTGATGCGTGATGGGTGACTGGCAGTGGTCACTGATGGGTGACGGGTGTCTGGGGGTGGTCACTGATGGGTAACGGGTGTCAGGTGTTGGTCACTGATGAGTGACTGGTCATGGTCACTGATGGGTGATGGGTGACTGGCGGTGGTCACTGATGAGTGACGGGTGACAGGCCATGGGTGACTGGCGGTGGTCACTGATGGGTGACAGGCCACGGTCACTGATGGGTGATGGGTGACATGCCACGGTCACTGATGGGTGATGTGTGACAGGCCACGGTCACTGATGGGTGATGGGTGACTCACCACGGTCACTGATGGGTGACAGGCCACAGGACACGGTCACTGATGGGTGACGGGTGACACACCGTAGTCAATGATGGGTGACACACCACGGTCACTGATGGGTGATGGGTGACACGCCACGGTTACTGATGGGTGACAAGTGACACGTCATGGTCACTAACGGGTGACAGGCCACGGTCACTGATGAGTGACACGCCACAGTCACTGATGGGTGATGGGTGACAGGTGGACTTTATGATGGCAGTCTGATAATAGGTGCACTTTATGATGACAGGTGCACTTTATGGGGCACATGTGGTGACTGTTGGGTGACAGGTGCAATGGGGGGGGGCAGGGGTGATGTGACAGGTGCTTGGTGCTTTACACAGATCAGTAACTCACTGATCCTAGCTCTTCTCTCTAGAAACTGTGTGAGGAGAGAAGAGCTGGTAACAGTGAGTTACCGCTCTGTTTACATTACATGTGATTGGCTGTGAGTAGATCACAGCTGATCACAAGGTAACAGCCACCGGCCAACGGCTGATATCAGTGTCGGTGACAGGCAGTGTTCCCTGGGAAGACGCCGCCACTGACATGCACGCGCAGCGCGCTCCCAATTGTGCTCATGTGCCATGTGAATGGGGAAAGTACCATTTGTAATCATCCGTGACTTCATCACGGCCGATCAGATGGTAAACAGCTATGGCAAATGTCTGTTAACCCCCATCGGACAGAGCCGGGATGCGCGCCAGATCGTGTGCAATCCCGGCTTAAAGGGCCGACATCATATGACGTCCTCCCAGAACGAGAGCTGCACCACTCTGCCGTCATTTGACGGTGGGTGGGCGCATGTGATTAAGCATACATCAAGTTTGCATGTATTACTTTGGCACATTCTCAAAAGCTAACATTACTCAAATAAACTCGGTTTGCTAAAACTTTACCACCCTGATGATGTCCTAAGTGAATATTTTTTGCACACGCAACATAGAAGCACAAACACCTGCACTAATTGCACACATGCCATGCACATTTCCTGGCTGGTTCATCAATGAATTTCAGCTGCTATAGCCTATAGAGCAGTGGTTCTCAACTCCTGTTCTCGGGACCCCCCAACAGGCCAGGTTTGCAGGATAACTGAAATACATCACAGGTGATATCATTTGCTGCTCAGTGATTGCAGTATTCTAGTCTGCATCTCCCCAAGGTAATACTTAAAATCTGGCCTGTTGGTAGGTCCCAAGGACCGGAGTTGAGAACCACTGCTATAGAGGGTATTTAGGTTTGAAATTCAGACAGCTCCTGCTAAAGCAGGTGATATTAGGCTGCTGACAAATGAGATGGAGCATTTTGTGGAAGACTTGGGGGTCAATTCATTAATGTTTACCTCATGCAATAACACAGTCACGTGTATACATTATCTCATGCAGTAAATAAAATCATTATTTACCGCAAAATGAAAAATCTTGTTTAAAAAGCTCTTAAGTTCAATTCATAAACGGACCAGAGAGAAAAAAAAAGCATGCAATATTTACCACCAGGGTTTTGCTGGCAGTATTAAATGTGGTATTTCTCCGAAAACATTGTGGGGACCCCCACGCTGTTTTTTGACAAATAGCTGGTTGCTAAATGGTGCGGGCCCCCTCCAAACTCCACACCAGGCCACATGCCCTCAGCATGGGGGGGTGGGTGCTTTGAGGCAGGGGGGCTCTGTGGGTTCAGCGGTGTGGCAGGCAGCATGATTGATGATGGATTTATATCGGGGACACTGTTTTTTATTTTTTATTAAAGCAATTGTCAAACACCATCTGTGATTTTATTACTTTTTTACACTTTTTTGGTGACTTGGTATTATGTACCCCATACTCCCATATTCATTCACATGGGGGGGATCTGGGGGCCCCCTTGTTAAAGGGGGCTTCCAGATTCCGATTAGCCCCCTACCCCCAGGCCCTTGTCCCCATCAACATGGTGTCCCAAAGTACCCACCCCGCCATGTTGGGGGCATGGGGCTTGGTATGGTTCAGGAGGGGGGTCCTCGTTGTCCCCCCCTGTTCCTGACTTGCCAAGCTCCATGCTCGGATAAGGGTCTGGTATGGATTTTGGAGGGGCCCCATGCCATTTTTTAAACAGATTTTGGCATGGAATTCCCCTAAAAATCCATACCAGACCTGAAGGCCCTGGTTTGGACTGGGAGGGGACCCCACGCCATTTTTTTGAACATTTCTATTGCCGGGAATGGTATTGTACTGCTGCAATTTAAATGTCATTCCATTCATGTTTTTTTTTTTCTTTAAAAATGCAATTTTTGCTACAGCATGTTCTATACATGCTACAGATGATATGCTTGGGGGGACCCCGCAATGTTTTTTTTTTTCATACTTTTTAATTTCCTGCATTTTTTTTTACATTCAGCTATCAGCGTGGAACCCGCTGATAGCTGATGAGTCATCTTGGTTCGTTAGTAACCAGCTCAATGTGATAAATTACTGCATTAAATAATACGGCAATTACCGATAAATCAAACAAATACCGCATCTGGTATTTAACGCAAAATTCTTGAATTGCACATTCAAAACTGATTTACCACAAGCGTTATTTTACGCATCTTTTTGACCGTTATTTAACTCTTAGTAAATTGACCCCTTGGTAGTTTGGAGGCTGGTTCATTAACAAATTGTTCCTGTTTTCCATCAAAAATTCTCTATTATTTGTAAATTGTCATTAAAATGTATCTGCATTCTATTCTCTTGTGAACATGTGGTGTGCAACTGATTAATTCTGAAGGTTTTCTTTATCAGTGGTAACACATTTTATTGTTAAATTTGATTATACATAGGTAGGGGCTGAGAAGTAACTGGTGCCGTCACAGTGGGATTATCATAAAAAACATAGTCTATTATGATTACAGAGTCCACAGTACACAGTGCAGAGTAGATGCTCCAGTTGCCACTATACCATTATAAATACACCATGGGCACGGATCATTTCAATATAGTACATTAGATATATCTAAAATCTAGTGTAATCTTTGCAGTTAGAAGCTGAAAGGTGAAATATATGACTTTACATTTAGGTTGTCATGGAAACCAAAGTTGGAGAATTTTGAGCTTTTTCTTATCAGCAATCTCATTGAAATCGCGGTAGCTGGTGTGCGCTTGGAGGAACGATTCATATGCACTGAATCTGGTGCATCACACTGTTTATTTTATTTTTTTGTTAGAACATTATTGAAATGCCACAAGTGACATATTATTTTTTTTTTAAATCAAAAGTCAACTTTATTGAAAGCAAAAGCTGCAGTTCATACAGACAAAAAGAGAGGTTGAAAGTGAAGTACAGTCAATACAAATAACATTTTGTGAGATAGTACATAACGTATCTTTCGGCATTATGCAATATGTGATTTCTCAGTCTAGACTCCTAATCATCAGAACAAGTATCAGCTCTGGTCAACCATCTATCCCACACCTTATTTGTATCCCCTACGGGAAGTTTCATGTTATTCCACACCCTATCTACCAACTGGTCTCGACTATGAACAAGACTACTAATCCTCAGATCTGACTCTTTAGTGTATAACGTATTACGGCTTTCTATGCAATACATGATAGAGTGTTTTACAATAAACATAACTGACATGAAGTGAAAGTTGGAGAGAAAAACAGACATACTTGACGTCGAAAACGAAAGTTATTTCAACTGAAAACTAAATTTTTTTTTTATTATACAGTGAACACCGTAAAGTTATTACAAGATTGTTTTTTTATTTTATTTGTCACACTACGTGGTCTAAGTCACGTATACTTAGCAAGGAGGTTCGCGTGTGGTCGA
>BLSH010476289.1:1080119-1092560 GCA_018402905.1 Glandirana rugosa
CATCTGTCCTTTGTCCACTTTTGTGTCGTTCTACAGCGTTCCAGACCTGTGAGCCTCAGCTCCCTACCTGTTCCTGTGTTTTCACCTGTTTCCTGTCTACCCGGCTTGCTTTGACCTGTTGTCCGCTACCTGCATCGACCCCGGCTATCCACGACCATCCGTTTGTCTACTCCTCTGTACCTCCGCTGCCCGCCCGTTAACGAACCTTGCCTGAACTTGACGATCCGCTTGCCTAACCCCTTTTGTACCTTTCTGCCTGCACGTTGCCAACCCTGCTTGTACGACCATTCTCCTGTTTGCACGACCTGCTGGAATCTCACTACAACATCTGTGACCATCCAGCCCTCGTGCCATCCCGCACTCTCGGGCCTCTGTCTACACTACCAGGGGTCCTTGAATCGGGTGTGCAAGAGCGGTTGTTCCCTGCACAAGACAGACTCCACCGTCAGGTACGTAACAGTAGTCTTCTGTTTGCTGAGGAGTAGTAGAGCATCGGGAGGTGTACAAGTCGGCATAGAATTTACGGAATTCTTCTGCAACTTGTTTGGGAGCGCTGATATGGTCTCCGTTGGGACCATACACAGTTACAACTACTGGGGGGGAGGTGTCCAGATGGGCAAGGTATGCCAGCATTTTCCCAGCTCTCTCGCCATGCTCAAAAATCCGTTGTTTAGTGAAGAATAAATGTTGTTTGGCCTTCGTCAGCTGAAGTTGTGTGACTAGCCTAGTGTGTGTTCTCAAAACCTCGCAGTTTTGGGGAGAAGGATCTTGTATAAAGGTGGTTTCAAGCTGCTGGAGATGGTCCAACGCCTTTTGGACTGGTCCTCAATCGTCTTTAACCAGAATGGGTTTAGTTTCCACTGTGGCACAGGTCGGTCTCTGGATAGCTGTAGGGTTATCCAGTATGGGGCATGGTCTGAAAGATGTCTGGGTGCAAATCCCGCATTCCGCAGGTCAGGGAGGAGGGTCGAGGACAAGAATATCAGGTCGATTCTCGACATTGTTTTGTGAGTAGTGGAGAAACAAGAATATTGCCTAGTAGTGGGTCTAAGGTGTCTCCAGGAGTCTGTCATGGCGAACTCCGACATTAATCGGCTAAATTTGGTGGGGGTTTCAGAAAATACCCTAGACGTTCCCACCCCCATCCTGTCCAGGGCCGGGACAGGGGCCATATTGAAATCCCCCATCCAGACAACCGGGACAGCGTGTGATGGGCTATAAATGCCAAGCCCTCCTTCACGACCGCCGAGCTATACGGAGGGGGGATATAGCAGGCCAATATCAGAATGGGAAAACCGCACAAAGTGGCGTGTATAAAAACATACTGACCTAGAGGATCCGTCCGCACCATATGTGGCTCAAATAGCATGTTTCGGCCAATGAGCAGGGAAACTCCCCTTGAATACTGTGAGTAAGTGGAGTGAAAAGCCCATCCCACCCATTATTTTTTAAGAGCTTTTTGCATTTGTCACGTTACATGCGTTTCAACTAGGGCAATAACATCA
This sequence comes from Glandirana rugosa, assembly GCA_018402905.1. Taxonomy (NCBI): domain Eukaryota; kingdom Metazoa; phylum Chordata; class Amphibia; order Anura; family Ranidae; genus Glandirana; species Glandirana rugosa. Next base: position 1,081,625 of record BLSH010476289.1, read on the forward strand.
GCTTTTTGGGATTTTAGGAAGGTTAAGACTGCAGAGCGTTTGACCTTGTCTCTAATGCCCCTAACGTTCCATGTCAAGAATTTGGGCATACCCATGTCATCCGAAGATATAGGTACGTATGGTGCGGAGGGGTACTGTGCGGACGGATCCTCCGGGTCCATCCAGCCCATACATTAATACCAAAGTAGTGTCATCATATACATCTATACAAGTAGATAAAAGGTGTACTATATTTCTCAAATTATCTTGTATTCCTTGCAGCTGTATAACATCATTCATCTTAACAGTAAATGGACGAAAGCGTCCATAACTCCCACCCACCCTCCCCCCACCCAGCCTAACACCACCCCAACATGATGTAAGCATATATCCCATAACCTTTGTAACAATAACAGTCTTCCAGCATGTGTCCGTTTCTGGAGGTGCAAATCTTAGATTTAGATCCGCTGTGACCCAGTTGGACCTAATTAGGTTACTGGTGAGGACCACCAGCGGAACATAAAAATAGGGGTGACGTGCGTGCCATTGCACAAAAAAGTAAAAAAAGGGGAGCATAAAGTCTAAAAAACAAGTTAACAAAAATCGCAGTAACTTTAACAGTGTGTCCCAGGGGTGGGGGCGAATCATCTCTGAATGCGGCGCTCCTTCCGTGTGTTCTTCCCATTACGGGAAATGCGCGAGGCCTCCGGGCGGAGTGCACCGCACTGTCTGAGCCAGCACTGGGAGAATAACAGGGTACCCGGCGGGTGGGGGGTAGAGGGATTCCTATTACTGACCAGCATTCCAGTCCCGCCGGGACAGTAGAAGATTAACCATCCAGATTACAAATCAAGTGGGCCATGTCTCAGTTCTACCTCCCCCGCTAGATACAGTCATGAAGCAGGTAAAAGTGGAGGACAGAAGGAGGCTTCAATAGGAGGGGAAGAGGGAGAAAGAAAAACTCCAAAGGAGGGGGGAGAATTGAAGTAGGGCCAAAGTGTTGCAATGAAAGGGGGTTCTTTGATTACTCACAGCTTTGCGAAATGAAGGTAGTGGGATCACAAAACATTCAGGCATGACCAGGTCTGCGGTCCATCCAGTCCATGACGGATTCTGGGGTTTCAAAGAAATGGGCCTTACCATCTTCTTCTACCCGCAGGCGAGCCGGGTATAACATAGAGTACTTGAGATGCAGTCCCCGAAGCCTTCGTTTAGCCTCTTGAAATTGAGCCCGCAGTCGCTGTACCTCGCCGGAGAAATCCGGGAATGCTGCGATATGGACGTTAATGTAGGGGATGTTTCCCTTCTCTCTTGTTAGGCGGAGGACAGCATCTCTGTCTCTGAAATTGAGAAATTTGGCAATGAAGGTTCGAGAGGGTGCCCCCTGCGGCGGTGGTTTGGCCGGGATGCGGTGGGCTCTCTCAACGGCGAACATCACCGAAAAGGCCTCTCTACCGAATGTGTTGATTAGAAGCTGCTCCAGGAACCCAGCCGGGTTTTTACCCTCTGCCGATTCTGGGAGGCCGACAAAGCGAACGTTGCATCTGCGTAGCCGGTTCTCGATATCGTCCTGCTTGTTGGTGAGCTGCTGTATGCGGCGTTGCATCTCCTCAGTGTCTCGGCGAAGGGGCTGTAGCATGTCTTCCGCAGTACTGATTCGGGTCTCCGCTTCGGTGACTCTGTCCCGTAGTGTAGAGAGATCTTGGCGGAGGAGAGAGATGTCTATCTTGACCTCCTCTATTTTCGTGGTCAGGGTCCCCTGGCACTGTGCTATGGCGTCGAGCACTCTGAGCTCCGATGCTGTAGGCTCCGAACCGGAAGTGGAGGGCTCGGCGCCATTTTCCACAGGCACGTCTTTGTCTGGCAGTTTATATTTTGCGAGTTTAGCGGCCGCTTCTTTCGCAGTTTTTGGGGGAGACATGTTCCCAGTAAGTTCTGCGTCCTCTGGAACGAGTATGGTGCAAAAATCTGGCGGTGCTGTAGCAGGATTATGTATTCAGGATACGATGAGGCCCGGAGCTCTCACTCCACACATCCGTTCACATTGCTCTCCAGGCCACGCCCCCACAAGTGACATATTATTAAGTTTTATTTGCCGCAATAGAGTGTGATGCAGTGGATTCCGTGTGCTTTGGTGGTGATATGAGCTAAAAGGCAACTTCCCACTTGGCCTATAGACAAATGATGGCCGGGCGGTGGTTCAGTTATCCTGACCGGACCTCTGTTGACATCTTTCAGGATAACCCCACGACTGCATGCCCGTGGGGGTGCACATCACGACGATCAGTAGTGCGGTGTGTCAGTCTGACCCACCGCATTACTGATCTCGGTAAAGAGCTTCCATCGGAAGCTCTTTCCCTTGTGATTAGCCATGACCAATCATGGCTGGTCACAGTGTAAACAGGAAGAGCCGTTTGTTGGCTTTTCCTCTACTCGCGTCTGCAGACGTTAGTAGAGAAGAGTCGATCGGTGGCTCTCTTGACAGGGGGGGTCTGCGCTGAATGTTTATCAGTGCAGCCCCCCTAGGATTGCCACCCAGGACCACCAGGGAGCCCAGCAGGACCACTAGGGAATGCCCACCCATGGACCAACAGGGAGCCGACCAGGGAGCCCATCCTAACCACCAGGGAGCCGATCCTAGACCACCAGGTAAGGGGCAGAATGCCCAACATGGATGGTACTCAGTGCCAATTTCAGATGACAACCTAAAAGTGCAATCTGTCATTGCCACCCACCAGTGCCACCTATCAGTGTCCACCAGTGCCACCTACCAGTGCCCACCAATGCCACCTATCAGTGCCCATCAGTACCACCTATCAGTGCCCAGTGCCACCTATCAGTGCCCATCAGTGCTGCCTATGAGTGCCCATCAGTGCCGCTTATCAGTGCCCATCAGTGCTGCATATCAGTGCCCATCAGTGCTGATTATCAATGCCGCCTATCAGTGCTCATCAGTGCTGCATATAAGTGCTTCATCATCAGTGCCACCTCATCAGTGTTGCTTCAACAGTGCCAATCAATACTGCATCATCAGTGTCCATCAATGTAGCCTCACCAGTGCCCATCAGTGATGGAGAAAATGTACTTCTTTACAAAGTTTTGTGACAGAAACAGAGAAAAACTTTTTTCCCCCCAAATTTTTTTTTATTTTTTATTTGTAGCGCAAAAAATAAAAACTGCAGAGGTGATCAAATACCACCAAAAGAAAGCTCTATTTCTTGGAACAAAATGATAAAAAATGTGTTTGGGTACAGTGTAGCATGACCGCGCAATTGTCATTCAAAATGAGACAGCACTGAAAGCTGAAAATTGGTCTGGGCGGGAAGCGGGGTAAGTGCCTGGTATAGAAGTGGTTAAAGGAGAAGTATAGCCAAAACTCGTTTGGTTGTACTTTTCCTATGGATCAAAGGAGTGCAGTTCATTTTGCACACCTGTGACCCGTTTTTAGCAGAGAGCAGGCCGAAGTCCGCTCTCTGCTAATGTCACAGAACACAGTCCAGGCACCGCGTTATAGAGACAATGGGAGTCAGGATCCACGAGGTGCCTGGACTGACACCCTGCTCAGCCTCTAAGCGAGCTGCTGAGAGCCTGACATGGCTGCACCCCACCCCTCCGCAGCTCATCGCTCCAGTGAGCGAGGAGGAGGCAGAGCGGAGAGCTACTGATTGACAGTCAGCAGCTCTCTGCTTAGGAAGCTGTCTGAACCGAGCGATCGGTGGTGTTGGATCGCACGGTTTTCAGTGTAGAGGCACCGGGGGATAGATACAGCATTGGACCGATGCTGCATCCACCTCGGTAAGTATAATTGGGGGGGGGGATGTACTTCTCTTTTAAGGCTCCATTCACACTAATGTGTTTTTTCACGTTTTTTGCTTTTTACAGAAACGCAGGACATTATTTTAACATGGATTCTTATCGAACACGTTCACATCAATGCATTTGCATTTTCTAATTTGTGGAGTTTTTTTTTCTTCGCTTTACATTCACTGTATTTAGCTGGTTGCTAAGGAGCGTCCTTAACAACCGTTGAGTCATCAGCTGTCAGCGGGCTTCCCCACTGACATCTGAATGTAAAGACCTTCGGTCTGGTATGGATTCAGAGGGGACACCCCCACGTCAATTTTTTTTTTTAATGGTGTGGGGTCCCCCTCAAAATCTATGCCAGACCCTTATTCGAGCATGTAGCTCAGCAGGTCAGGAAAGGGAGGGGACGAGCGAGCGCCCCCCTCCTGAACCATACCAGGCCACGTGCATTCAATATGGGGGATTCTTTGGGGTGTTCCCCAAAGCACCTTGTCCCAATGTTGATGGAGACAAGGTCCTCTTCCGGCCAGGGTTGTGGGGGTCTGGGGGTCCTCTTTTAACAAGGGGATTCCCAGAATCTGCTCCCCATATGAATAAGTATAGGGTACCCCTACCTATTCACCCCCAAAAAAAGTAGTCTTCTTCTTCCTCCACTTCTTCCTCTGTCTTCTTTGTCCCCACTTCTTCCTCCAGTCCTCTTCTTTCTCCTGCCTTTTTCGTCGGGTGGTCTTCTTCCTCCGCCACCGCTCCCACCACTGACCTGCTGAAAATGAAAAAAAAAAAAATACCCTCCTCTGATGCTGCATCCTGCTGATTTGGCCTCTCTGATGTTGGACATTTCTTATATAACTATGGGGCGTGGCCATCAGATGATGTCATCCGGGACCCAGCCCCCTTGTGACGTCACAGACCCATCATCCTCTGGGTGGTGATGTCACAAGGGGCGGGGTCTCTGAATGAGGTCATCCACCCCATAGTTATATAAGAAATGTCTGACATCGAAGCAAACAGATTGGCGGGACCCATCATCAGAGGAGGGTCTTTTCTTTATTTTCAGTGGGTCAGCAGTGGGAGTGGCGGCGGAGGAAGAAGACCACCGGTTTTTATTTTTTACTAGTAATGGCGGCGATCTGCGATTTTTAGCGGTACTGCAATATTGCAGCGGACATGTCGGACCATTTTGACACTTTTATGGGGCCATTGGCATTTATACAGCGATCAGTGCTATGAAAATGCACTGATTACTGTGTAAATGCCATTGGCAGTGAAGGGGTTAACCTGGTGCTCTAAGGGTTAACTGTGTTCCCTGGGCGTGTTCTAACTATATGGGGGCTGGGTTGGCTGGGGGAAGAGAGGGATCATGGCTTCCATATACAGGAAGCCTGTGATCACAGCCCTTCCCCCTCTAACAGAATGGAGATCTGTGTTTACATACACGGACCTCCGTTCTTTCACTGCGGGGGGGCCACCGCGGGTAGCTCCCTGGCCCCCCAAACACAGTGAGCGCGCAAGCACACCTCCGGTGGTGCGCGCACGCTCACAGTGAGGGGATATCGCAGCCGCCGTCATGTGACGGCGGTTTGCGATATCGAGCCACTTTGTCGCCGACTGGGGTCGGCAAGTGGTTAAAGTGGTAGTAAACTCTTGTTTTCTATTTTTACCTACAGGTAAGCTTACAATAAAGCTTACCTGTAGGTAAAATGAACATCTCCTAAGCGTGCACCGTTTAGGAGATATGTTAGAGAACAAGGAATGGCATACCCATTCTGTTCCTTTAGAGCCCTGTGCTGCGGCCGTGACTCCCTCCCATGACATCATTGCGGCTCAGCCATTTAAGCAGCCGAAGCCCGCAAACCCGGAATGAAGCCCGGGTGAAGATGAAAGCCTCTGCAGGGGTGACAGCGTGCCACTGGAGGGCTTAGTTTCAAAGTAAGTCTTTCATAGTGTGCAAGTATGTGATGCACCCTACACAGTGTGCTTTCTCCTTGCAGGGTTTATTTGGGGGTTTTTTTAAGCCTTTACTACCACTTTAAGCTGCAAAGGCAGCAGACCTATTCAAGTGAATGGGGCAGCACTGCAACTACCCTGCAAGTGCATGTAATGCACATAGTTGCAGCCTGGTAGGGGGAAAAAGCGATTCAAGCATGGATCACTTTTCAGAGAACCAGTAAGTGTTGAGCCCTTACTGCTGCCTTGATTGTACTTGACAATACTTAAAACATAATGTGTTATCTTTTAGTGATAACAATGTCCTTTAACACATAACATCACTATATAATAAATGCAAATTATTGACATACTGCAGTGTGGTGCATTATTCCCAAAAGGCACATCATCCTAGGGGTGTTTTCAAGTGTGACAGGCTCCACCACCCCTCTGAAAAATGATCCTCACTTGGATTGCTTTTCAGATGTGCTTTACAGGCGGTGAAGAGGTGATATGTCACCTTCTCACCACCTTTTTTAACTCTAAAATTGCACAAAGTAGCGTTGTGGTTCTGGCAAGACTCCATAAAATTCCATTTGTCACATTTTGGCAGGCTGCACCACCCGCCAGAAGCGAAATGCTATTTAAGTGTTGCCATGGCTGCAAAGCACAGCATTGTGGCCATGGTACATGTATAGCCTTGAGCAGCTGTATCTTTAGTGTTCAGTTGTAGTTCATGTTTTAGTGTTAGGGTCATCAGGGGGCAGTAAAACCATGGCTCAACTGCGTAGTTTTGCTGCCCACAATCTCATGTGTGAAGGAGCCCTTAGTGTTGGGAGAGCAAATATTTAATTTTATTGCACAGTGATTTTATATACAGTGTATATATTAAAACACACTGCAATCACCATTATTTTCATTTTTGAACACTTTATTTTTTATGTCGTCTATATAATGTGTGGTTTTTACAGCAGCTAGGGATTATTTTATAAAGATAGAAGCACAGACTTTATAGTTTTTTACTGGCCTTTTTAGTGAAAATAAGGCTTCCTGCATTGTTAGTGAATACTGTTTATTCTTTTTAAGCGTGTGTAGCGCTGCCCCCTTGGGGGCCGCATGAAAAGTCAATTCCCCTGGGCTTCCCTGACTCTGAGGGTCCTCCACCACCCCTGACACACTGGGTTCACTCATGGTGTTACCTTTTCTTCAAATAGGACTCAGTAAAAGGAATCACACAGTGTTAAGGAATCAAAAGTATTTACTCAAAATCTGGTATATTTAGACCTCATACACATGGGCTTATGTTTAAAAATAAGCAAAACGTCGGGTCTGACATCAGGGAAAAATCAGTGTTTTTTTCTGCATTTTGCATTAGCGTTAATGAGCGTTAGTGAGCGTCGGCGTCAATAGGTGTTTTTTTTAAAAAAATTCTCTGCTAAAAACGTTGGTGTCAAAAACGCCGGTTAATGCCAGTATTGCGTTAGTGGGCATTAGTGAGTGTTTTGCGGCGTCAGCATCAAGAATGGCAAAACGTTACAGCCTCAGAACGCACTGGCCGTGGGTCCTAGTTTCAGCTCACCAACGCCGCCACCGTCTACAGCTAACAAACGTCTGCGTTTTTATGTGTCCATTGACTAACACTGAGAGCTGAAAAAAACGCCAAAAAATGTCGGCGTCAAAAAACGTCCGTGTGTATGAGGCCTAAAGAGGAACTCTGAATCAACAAGTTGTATATAACATTGCAAATAATTGACAACAAAATATCAATGCCTTACTAGTAGTTTTGAGAATTCTGTACACAGGAGTGAGCACAGGAGAGCAGGAATGACCACTGTACGTCAACTACTCCCTAATATTCACTCCCCGACAGCAACAAAAGAAATAAACATCCAAGCCTATCCATCTAAATATAGTCAGAATATCTGGAGGTCCACAAGCATCAATTAATGAATGAACAGACACTATTCAATTGACCGTGAATAAACGGGTACAATTTAATTACCCATAGATAAACTGATACAACTTAGTGGACTGTAGATAAACTGGTATAACTCAGTGGACTGTAGATAAACTGGTATAACTTAGTCATATATCACAGTTACACATAAATTCCACCTGCTCTATAAAGGAAAGTTCTTAGGCGAATTCAGTATGCCAAGATTTTAGCAGCAATGGAACCTACTAAGTTGGAGAAAAGATAACTGAAACTGCAGTGAATCAATGTTCTTTGGTCAAAGTTCAGTATATCTTCAGCTGGCTCTTTAACTTGGATGTTAGGTACCCATAAAGTGACTGCAGCAACTGGTTCTCCAATTAGTACACAAAAGCGAGGTGAAACAACTTTACTGCAGTAATTTAAAGAACTTCACAGTGATCACTGACTTAATAATAAAGCTACAGCTGACATCAATCCAGTAAAAAAAAGTCCACCCAGTTAAAAGCCAGCAGCTGCAAAAAGTGTAGCTGCTGACTTTTAACAATCGGACACTTACCTGTCCCACAGTCCAGCAATGCGCCCGCCCAAGGGCTCGTTCTTCTCCCCCTCCCCTCTGTGGCGCCGGCATCACAAGTGTGGGCGCCCGGCTTTGGCCTCAAAGCCGGGCGCGCATTGCGCATTCGCGAGTCGCGCTGTGTTTTGTGAATGTCCGGCGTATCTTCTGGGACCTGTGACGTGTTCCACAAGATCGCTGGGTGGGGGGAAGGCGAACTTCCTTTCTCTTTTACGGCATCAGGACACGAAGTGCAGCTTGGGCCCTGTCAAAACAGGGTCCCAGCTGCCCCCCCCAAAAAATGACATTCAAATTGTGGCATGTCAGGGGGTCACCTCCCCTTAAAGCGGAAGTTCCACTTTTGGGTGGTACTCTGCTTTAAGTAGTTGTACTCTAGCTTCTCCGGTTCTGTGATAGTGCTTAACCACTTGCTGTCCGCCCACCGTCAAATGAACGGTACGGCTCTTGTTCTGGGCAGATGTCATATGGCACATTCTGGCTCTGTCAGTGGCGGCGCGTCCCCGATGGGGGTGAATAGCCATTGGGCACGGCTGTTTACCACGTGATCGACCGTGGCTGATCACAAAGTGGTACTTCCCCATTTACACGGCGCATGTATGTCAGTGGCGGCGTGTTCCTGGGAACACTGCCTGCCACCAAAAGTCAAAAACAGTCATTGGCCAGTGGCTGTTACCATGTGATCGGCTGTGATCCATTCACAGCCGATCACAAATGTAAACACAGAGCGATAACTAGCTGTTACCAGCTCTTCTCTCCTCATACACCGTTTCCAGTGTGAGGAGAGGAGAGCCTGTGAGTTACCGATCTGTGTCTGTACTGTACAAGCACAAGCACCTGCCACATCACCCCTGCCCCCCCCCATTGCACCTGTCCTCCAACATTTACCACACCTGCCCCAATAAAGTGCACCTGTCATCAGTGACCTTTAGTGCACCCGTCACCCGTCAGTGACTGTGGCCTGTCACTTATCAGTGACCACCGCCTGTCACCCATCAGCGACCACCACCCGTCACCCATCAGCGACCACCACCCGTCACCCATCAGTGATCACCACCTGTCACCCATCAGTGACCACCGCCTGTCACCCCTCAGTGACCACCACCTGTCACTCATCAGTGACCACCGCCTGTCACCCGTCACCCATCAATGACCACCGCCTGTCACGCGTCACCCATCAGTGACCACTGCCTGTCACCCATCAGTGACCACTGCCTGTCACCCATCACCCATCAGTGACCACCGCCTGTCACCCATCCCCCATCAGTGACCACCGCCTGTCACGCGTCACCCATCAGTGACCACCACCTGTCACCCATCAGTGATCACCGCCTGTCACCCATCAGTGACCACCATCTGTCACCAGTCACTCATCAGTGACCACCGCCAGACACCCATCACACATCAGTGACCACCGCCTGTCACCCTCAGTGACCACCACCTGTCACCCATCAGTGACCACCACCAGTCAACCGTCACCCATCAGTGACCCCCACCAGTCCCCCATCAGTGACCGCCACCTGTCACGCATCAGTGACCACCACCTGTCATCCGTCACCCCTCAGTGACCACCACCTGTCACCCGTCAGTGACCACTGCCAGACACCCATCACCCATTGGTGACCACCACCAAGCACCCATCACCCATCAGTGACCACCACCTGTCACCCATCAGTGACCACAACCTGTCACCTGTCACCCATCAGGGACCACCACCTGTCACACATCACCCATCAGGGACCACCACCTGTCACCCATCAGTGACCACCACCCGTCACCCATCAGTGACCACCGCCTGTCTCCCATCAGTGACCACCGCCCGTCACTCATCAGTGACCATCGCCAATCACCCATCAGTGACCATCATCACCCATCAGTGAAAGTCACCTGCCATCCATCGCACAGCCCATCAGTGAACGTCACCTGCCATCCATAGCACAGCCCATCAGTGACCATCACCTGCCACCCATCTCACAGTCCATCAGCGACTGCCACTTGCCACCCGTCGCACAGCCATGTCCAAAAGAGTTTATACCAGAGAGGAGGCATTCCAGATCCTCTCCATAACTGATGAGAGCAACGGGGAGCTCTCATCAGAATATGATACCTATTCTGATTCCGAAACAGATTCTGCATTTGAACTACTTGGCAGCAGCGGATCAGAAGATGAATCGGAGGAAGAATGGGTCCCCCCTAAAAGGGCACGGCGCTCTGGAAACCAGGCAGCTGACAGCAACCAGGATCACATTGCAAGGCCCAGTACCAGTGCTGCTGCTAGCAACCAGGATCACATTCCCAGGCCCAGTACCAGCGCTGTCACCAGCGATAGGCCCCGGGAACAAATGTCCAGTACCAGCGCTGCCATATCATGCCCAAGTACCAGTACTGGAGTATCACGACCCCCAAGAGCCAGGGCTGCTATATACCTCCCAGATGGTCTTGCCAACCTAACATGGCTGCCTTCCAGCTCGGGAGCAGCACGAATTCCCCCTTTCAGGTGTGCAAGTCAATATCCAAATTTCAAAGAAATTCATTTTTCTTGCCCGACACTTTTCTGCAGCTTATCATGGACCAGACCAATTTATATGCCCAGCAATTTATTTCAAATAACCCCCAATCATCATATGCCCATCCATTTGAATGGAGAGATTTGATATTGGAAGAGTTTAAAGTGTTTAAGGGCCTCACCATATACATGGGGATTACAAAAAAAAAATGAA
>BLSH010476289.1:1187161-1203689 GCA_018402905.1 Glandirana rugosa
TCCAAACGGTGCTCAACAGAAACAATCCATAGTGGTCAGTGTCCGCCCCCAAATGTGGCCCCACTCACCAGAAAGATCAGACCCCCAGCTTTTCAGTCTAGGGGTCAACACTGGCTTAATACCGGTGGTGGTCCATTGGTTGTGGAAATAGAGGAGACTGTTCCAATCAAGCTGCTATCACACCATTCCTCCACAGTTTCTCAAAGGAAAAAGCAAACTCCATAGTGAAGTATTATAAAACCAATTTAATTGTGCAAAAAGAAATCCACTTACAAGCAGTATGAAAAAAATCCGCTTAGAACATGAAAAGATGTTTATGGCGTCTGGTTCTGGCGTGCGTTCCACCACGGGCGGACTTGACGTCAATGAGTGCGGAGGGCCGGAAATGACGTCAACGCGTTTCACTCTCAACAACGAGCGTCATCACGGACAACTCCTCCAGCTCACCGCCTGTTATTTGACGTCCGGAGGGTAACCACCCCCTGCCGGTCCCACCAATCAAACTATAGCCATGTTTCCATTGGGACGAGATTGCTAATACTCGTGAACCAGCCCAGTGCACTCACGATGCCAATTACCGCCCTCCAGTGGTGTATTGCTAATACTACGCACCAATTTTAATCTTAGCCAAGAATCAGAGCCTTACATAAATCATCACAATAAGTATCACAAAAAATATATCACAAAAAAATATACTACCAAAGAAACTATCTAATATACAATTTCTATTTAATTATAAATAAAATAAACATGTATATAAAATAAAATTAAGAAAAATTATAACATAAAAATTAATTATTAAATTATTGGATAAAATAAAACATATATAAAAAGATATATATATAAAATATATATACTTTTTTTTTCTTTATACATATAAAATGTTTGTATAAAGGGAGACAAAAAATATATTAAATATATTAAAATTACTAAAAAATATATTAAAATATATTATAAAGCCCTATTGCACCCATTAGAGGATATAACCCAATATTAGATTGTATAATGGTTCAAACCTCACCAATTGGACAGAAAACTATTTATATCCAGATCTATATTGAGTCCCAGTGGGTCCATAGTGCGCAGTCTCTGGATCCACTGGGTCTCATTTTGAGAGCTGGCCCTGGTGAGGTTGGTTCCTCTCCAATGCCTCTCCACCCTATCAATACCACAAAAAGATAGTTTAATTGGATCCCTATTGTGAACCAGCCTGAAATGATTGGACAGGCTGTGATGTCTAAACCCTTACCTTATATTGTTGACATGTTCTCTTAACTTTATTCTCAACTTGCGTGTGGTACGCCCTACATATTGGAGCCCACAAGTGCATGTCAACAGGTAAGTGACATGACTTGTGTCACAAGTGATACATTTATTAATTTTATAAGTTGTCCCTCGAGATGTAGATTCAAATGCGGTGTCTTGCATTTCCTAGATGCTGATGTTTTGCACATAGTGCATCTACCGCAACTGAAAAACCCCACCTCATCAAAAAAGGTGCAGGTCTTTCTAGGCGGGTCGACTACATTATGTGCCAATTTAACACGCAATGAAGGGGGTCCTGTATAGATGAACTGGCGCCTTTTGGGAAGGATATTCTGAAGATCCCTGTCCCTTAATAACAATGGCCAGTGCTGCCTAACAATCTTCTCAAATGGTTTATATTCTCTAGTGAATTTGGTCATAAAGGCTACCCCATACTCACCTCTATGTTCAATTCTGGGTTTATGTAAGGCCCTGATTCTTGGCTAAGATTAAAATTGGTGCGTAGTATTAGCAATACACCACACGAGGGTGGTAATTGGCATCGTGAGTGCACTGGGCTGGTTCACGAGTATTAGCAATCTCATCCCAATGGAGACATGGCTATAGTTTGGTTGGTGCGACCAGCAGGGGGTGGTTACCCTCCGGACATCAAATAACAGGCGGTGTGCTGGAGGAGTTGTCCGTGATGACGCTTGTTGTTGAGAGCGAAACGCGTTGACGTCATTTCTGGCCCTCTGCACTCATTGACGTCACGTCCGCCCGTGGGGGAATGCACGCCGGAACCAGACGCCATAAACATCTTTTCATGTTTTAAGCTGATTTTTTTCGTACTGCTTGTAAGTGGATTTCTTTTTGCGCAATTAAATTGGTTTTATAGTATTTCACTGTGGAGTTTGTTTTTTCCTTTGAGAAATGGAGGAATGGTGTGATAGCAGCTTGATTGGAACAGTCTCCTCTATTTCCACAACCAACGGACCACCACCAGTATTAAGCCTGTGTTGACCCCTAGACTGAAAAGCTGGGGGTCTGATCTTTCTGGTGAGTGGGGCCACATTTGGGGGCGGACACTGACCACTATGGATTGTTTCTGTTGAGCACCGTTTGGAGCACCATTTATATCACCAAGCACTGTATTTAATTTATGGACTTTGTTTGACACATGTCTAAATGATTTTCTGATCACAAATTTCTAACATTAAGCACTTTATTTAATTGATGGACTTTGAATTTTAGAGGATTTGTTCTTATATGTTTAATTGATATTCAATTGGTTTTTGATCACATATATTTTAGCACAGCATTTGTCACTTTATAAGTTCATATTTGTGTTTAATGTATGTATTTTTTATTTGATACTTACCAGCAGGGTGGCGCAGCGATACCTATAGCTTCTCCATAGATGATAACCGTAGTTGGCAAAGAAGGGAGAATGATCTGTGGCCGAGTGACTGGCGTTATTATTTGCAAACTCCGCTAGTGGCAGTAATGACACCCAAATGTCCTGGACAAAGGACGTGAAACATTGAATGTGCTGTTCCAGTGTCTGATTAGTTCTTTCAGTTTTCCCATTTGTTTGAGGATGGTAGGCTGAAGATAAAGCCAACTCAATATTCAGGACCTCACATAAGGCTCTCCAGAAATGTGAAGTGAATTGCACCCCTTGATCTGACACAATGTTTGCAGGGACCCCATGCAATCTCACAATCTCTTTGACAAACTCTCAGGCAGTTTCCATGGCAGATGGGGTTTTGGATATGGATAGAGCATGAACTCATGTATTTCCTGCAAAATTCCTCCAGATCAGGCCCCAAGAATGTGCGTCGTACCAATTCAAGAGTCTTATGGATGCCAAAGAGGCCAGCCAGTGGATGATCATGGAGCAGCCTCAGGACCCCAACCCGCAAACTTTCTGGAACAAAGATTTGACTCCCCCTCCATAGCAAGCCATGTGTAGATGTTAGGGTAACCCCCGAGGGACCAGTAGTGTCTGTGGAAGACTGTTTAATGTGTGAGAGAAGATCTGACTGTAACAGTAGGAAATTACCTGCTGGTAAAATGGTATCTGAAACTGATAAGTCCTTGGGGGTCATCATACATGCAGGACACTGCATCTGGCTTTACATTCTTTGATCCAGGTCGGTAGGTGATGTGGAAGGAAAATCGTGAGAAAAACAAGACCCATCAAGCTTGTCGTGGCTTAAGCCATTTAGCTGCTCTCAAGTACTCCAAGTTCTTATGATCGGTGTATATGAGGATAGGATGAGCTGCAGCCTCCAACAGATACCTCCAACAGATACCTCCATTCCTCCAATGCTGCTTTGATGGCCAATAATTCTTGATCTCCAACTTCATAATTCTTTTCTGCCGGAGAGAGTCTCCGTGAGAAAAATTCCACAGGATACATTAAGTCCTTTATTCCCTGACACTGGGAAATAACTGCCCCTACTGCTGTTTCTGATGCAGCTGGCAGTGGTGAAGCAGGTGCAAGTAATCTATTCCAGGCACAGGATGAGAAGGGTTAACAGTAGGCAGGAGCAGGATGAGACAAGCTGGGTCAGACACAGATAATCAGATATGGCAAACGGCAGGCAGAGAATGGTCAGCAAACAGGCAGAAGTCTGCAGCAGGTTATCAGGCAAGTAATAGTCTTTCAAGCGGGGTCAAGGCAAGCCAGGGTCAGGATTGAAGAAGGCAGGATAGTCAGCAGAGCCGGTTCAATTCAGATACAAGCGGGTTCCGGTAATTCACAGGGTACAGCTGTAGATCAGACGGCGCTGTACTAGTGCAGCTGCTGTGTCTTTAAAGGAAGCCAGGCTAGTGCCCATGCACGTGGCGCGTGTTCCTGCACATGCGTATACACATGTGCCGCTGCCCTAGCTCGGAGGATTCCTGCAGGAAATCATGTGAGCATGCGCACACGCCCAGGAGACCGTTCCAGGGTTCAAGGGCTTGGGGAAAATTATAAGACTGTTGCTACAGATAATGAGACTGGGAGTTCAGGACCTGGAGACTGGCTAAATAGGTCAAGAAGGTCTCTGAGGCTGTTTAGAGGACTGGGTACAGAACACATAAAATGTTATCGCTGCCATGCGTTAGGTCATATTGCTGCTAACGCTAAATGCAATGTAATAATGCTTATTTAAAAAAAATATATGTCTCTTTTTGCACAGGTGGCATGTACTGCATCATGTTAGGGACACATAAAAAACAAATGTGTGTGATTTCAGTTGATGGAAAGCCAGTCACTGCTCTGCTAGATTCTGGTAGTGTGGCGACATTAGTCAAAGGTGATTTTGTAAATTATGCAAAGTTACACCCTAGCACTACTGAGGTTATTTGCATACATGGTGACACATGTGACTACCAGACTGCTGTGGTTAAGATTGATACCCCTTCGGGCTCACTGCTTCATGAGCCCTTAGTGGGGAGAGATTTTCCACAGTCTTGGAGTTTGTGGGAAAACAAAAGGAGTCTGGAGGACAGAGCTCCCCCTACTAGGGAAACACCTGAACTCACTCCTGGCCTTTTTGATTGCAAAATTGAAAGGGAAACTGTTGGTGTTTCCAAAGAAGGGATAGATCCTTTCCAAATTGTCTTGGTTACATTGAACTGGAACTTTGTTTAGAATGTCTGAGGACCCCTTCTGTGAATAAAGATAGGTCAAGTCCCTGTCACAAGCCAGGACAGTAAATGAACTGCAACACTTGACTCCTTTGCTCTCACTTTTCTCTCTTCCTGTCAGTTCCTTGTTAATACATGCACATGCAG
This sequence comes from Glandirana rugosa, assembly GCA_018402905.1. Lineage (NCBI taxonomy): Eukaryota > Metazoa > Chordata > Amphibia > Anura > Ranidae > Glandirana > Glandirana rugosa. The sequence continues at coordinate 1,192,196 of BLSH010476289.1, forward strand.
CATATCTGATTGGCTGACTGCATTTAAAAATACATATTTTTAATGGACAGAGTTAGAAATGTTATGGATGGCCCTAGTCCACCCCAACTCCATGTTATGGAGCTCTTCCACCCTATCGGACTCAGCTAATTTGTTCCAGCCTATGACTCTTCTTTACACCCTGTGGAGATGCCCATAGGCAATACTCCCTAATGACCCTGGCTTCTCTGGCTACCTCATTCCTATTTGCTACTGCTGCTCCAGATAGCTTGACTTCCCAGATGTCTTCAGTTTGGAGAAATAGAGGCCTTTTCCATTTTGCCACTTGGATCTCAAAACTAGGGCTTTGCAAGCCTTCTAGGACCTTCAAAGAGCCTATTATCTTCCTAAGCAAGCTTTTACAGCTATCTGCAAATCCGCCATTATGCCCCATCTTTGACAAAATCCATCCAATTTTCTAAATTGAGCCTGTTTGAGAGAATCTGCTTGGGTGGCCTATCTAGCAAGGGGCTAATATCCCAAATCTATAAGGTCCTAATTTCCTCACCTAATCATCCCCCTCCAAAGTACCTTTATATGAAAAAATGAAAACAAATTTTGGGACAGCGGTTACCACATGGCAGACAATATGGTCGCAGGAGGCTAAGAGCTCCATCTGCACCTTATACAGAGAAAAGCAATATAAGATACTTTTTCACTGGTCCTATACACCAGATAAGCTTCGCTCTATATATCCCACTATGGATGACAGGTGCTGGGGACGTAAGAATAGTCTGGGAACAATTCACATATTTACTGGTCGTGCCCTCTGATCAAACCTTATTGCTGTACACATCCTTATCCATCAAGTCTTTGATCACTGGAACTCATTCACTCCTAAAACTTTTATCTAGGGGTTGCCCCTTCTAAGTTTTCTAAAACATCTAAAAAGCTGTTATCACACCTTGCCATGGCAGCACAGTGTTTAGTGACACTTAAATGGAAACAGCATAAGCCTTCCTCTCTGACGGAGCTTCATCTAGGATTCAGGATGTCCAATGGATGGAATACCTAACGGCCACCCTGAATGACTCTTTAGACAGGCATAGTAGGGTTTAGGAATTGTGGCATACTTTTGAATATTCACCTTGACTATACCCAGTCATTACTATATGTACCCTGCCCCTTTCCGCCTTGGGTGGTGGGAGTGGATCTACAGGTTCTATTCGGTTATGGAACGCATTGAATACCCTCTTCTTTCTCTTCTCTTCTCTTTTTCTTTCCTTTCCTCTTTCTTTTTCTGGTATCCACCTTAAATGTCTATTTGATTATGCCAATTTTTTTAATGCATGCTCTATGTCTTTGTTACTTTTTTCTCCTGTGCTATACTGTGATTGTCATGTGATGTTTTGATTGTTAGGTTTCCTGCTGTATTCGTTGAGAGCTGAGTTGGTTCAACCAAATGGGAACCCACTCTGCTTATCCTTATCGGGGAAGCTTTGTAAAAATCAATCTGGACTTGATTGTGAGATATTGTGGATTTTTACCTTTTATGATCTGTATACCTTTTTAATCTATGAAAAAGACAATTTTCGAAAATACATATTTTTATTAAATACATCCATGCATTAATTGGTGATTCTCATATCTGCATGGAGGTCTGGCATTTCATTGCACAGAATAGCAGGATACAATCTAGGGAGCAGCATAACATTTACCATACCTTGTTTAAAAAGATGTGATGAGTTGAATGACCTTAAGAGAACCAATGGTCATTTATAATAATCTGAATTTTGAATTGGAATAATTGTAACATTGCCTTACCTTTGACAAATAGCTTGTTGTCCTGTTTAGCTATATTCTCTAGTTGTGCAAACTCAACTTCATGCACTAAGGCCATCTATGGAGTTTGTCACCTGCTTCAGTTTAGTGCTGAAATTAGATCAGTATAAAATTATCAGAAAACAAAGGAGCTATCAGGATTACAATAAGGGCCCTTTCACACTAGCAGACCAACTGGGTCTGCCTGTCAGTTTTCCAAGCGGACCTAATCGGACCCTCCAGTCTCCTCTATGGAGCAGCGGGTGTCCTCGGACATCTGTCTGTTGACACCCGAAAACATATGATCCGATCCGGTCCACTAAAATCAGGCGGATGGGGATCGCATGGCAGTTGGGTGTAAACGAACAGGTGGTTCTTTTACATCCAACCACCGATAGAGGAGAGCAAGCTGTTTCTGCTCTGCTTAAGCAGAGCAGACACAGATCAGCCATCCGCCTGCTCAGCGGAGATCAGCAGACAGATTCCCGACTGAGCAGGCTGAAGAGTTTAGCAACTCACAGTTTTAACACAGAATAAACACTGTGTGCAAAACCATTCCCCCAAAGCTGCTACTTAAACTACAATATGCAAAAGCTGGTCATACATGGATCAAAACTCAGCTAGTTCAGCAGGGATGGCTGAATTTTAAACCATGTGTGGCAATTCTGGTTGAACAGAAGTTAATCTATAGGCTGCAGTGCTGATCCATAGGCTGCAGTTCCGATCTCTGTATCTCCCCATTATCAGAATACAATTAAACAGTGTTGAGGATTACAATATCCACATCAAATGTGTAGATGGGGGAATTGGGTCCGTTTGTTTGTGTTCAACCTGCTAGCAGAACGAAAAAAACAGACCCAGCGTAAATATATTAAAAAATGCAACTTAATCGCAATGTGCAAATAAATCTCCCCTCATATATAACACATGTAATAGTGATGTAATCATACAGATTCAAAACAATATAAAATGAAAAAAAAAATATCCAACAGTCCAAAGTGTGCATGTAAATAAAATGTAAAGTTCTTGAAAATTCCAAAACTGCAATAATCAAAATTTCCCCTGTATCAATGAAAATATTCTAATACTGTTCAATGACCTTGTGCAGCTTCAGCAAATGCACTTATCAACAGTTGTGGCCTCCAAATTATAGGCAGGTCAAAAGAGTGTTGTTCTCAAATGGATGAACCAACACTCATCACCTCCTCCAATACCTTAGTATATCCTCCAATTGTATATGGAAGCCACAAATAAAATCCCAGAAACCACACATTGCATAATACTGCTTTTATTTTATTTTTAAAAAGGTAAAACAATAACAAATGGACATTCCCAGTGAACACTGGGCCTTTTTGCTCTCTTTCACTCTTCTACATCCTCCGGACTCTCCGGTGTACATGCTCGCTAATGCCCAGGACCAGGAGGGGCACCATACATGTGACATCAACATCATGGCAGTACCCCGACTTAGAAGCAAGCTGTTACAGGGTGTCTCTGTATCAGAGGTGTCTCTATAACATAACCTGAAGCTGTCATACAAGTGCTTCATGGTCCCATGATACATACATTTACTCAGAATGTGAAATTTTGAAGGATACACCGCAGAGCAGTGTCCCATTCCACCAGTCTAGCTTGACTCTGCTACCTATCTCCCAGTGACAGGACTGTGACTAGGTCCCTAGGGTCTCTGCCACGTGGGTCCGGTCCCTATTGCTGGGACACCGATCGCTTCCCTCACTATGCATGAGACCCATCACCCCTGCCGATACTGCTTTCCCACTGTCTGACTATCATCTCATCCTGCTCTGGTACTTGTTGCCCCTAGCAACGGCATGTGATCACTTCACCCTGTGTGTGCATTACAGGCCATGTTCTTCCATATGACATTACCACCATGCAACCCTTTAAAGAGGAACTGAAGTCTGCTCACATAATTTGTAATAAAAACATCTTTGCCATTCTGAAGCTTTCCTCCAACCACTTTGCATATTATTTTATATATACTGTGATTCTGTACTTGTCAAATATGCTGCAGAAATGTCCCTTCTCTAAGTCTGTCTGCATCCATTTTAACTGTGGACAGCTGAAACTGCTGCCTGTTCACTTCCTGGATTTACACAGACACACAAAGGCATACCTCCAGCCCTGCAGCTCTCATTGGCCCTCTTATGACTCACCCCCCCCCCCTCCCTTCCTGGCAAACTCTCACAAGAGTGAGAGAGAGAGCTGTGCATGATGTCAAACGCTGAGACTTTTTTCCAGCCAAGAAACAGGAAGTGGGCTGTATAAGATATTTACTGGCAGGAAAAGAATGTTTTACTATCCCAAGTTAAAACAACAAGGGCAGAAGATTTAATAGATGGAAGGATGAAAAAACGACTGAAGTTCTGCTTTAAGTCATTTTAGACCAGGCATGACCGTTTCAAAAGCTTTACTGGGAACTCTTAGCATAATAGGTCCAAAACAAAATGCACAGTCTTTTCCCTAAACTCAGCTTCTAAGGCTTCATGTGCACTTGGCCATGATGAGCCTCAGACGCGGGAAAATGCAAAAACCAGCAAAAGCGTGCCGTAGTTTTGCCACAGTTTGCGGTTTCCCGTTCCCAGCAGTCAAAACGTTTTTACTCAATGTAATTCTTCCATGTTCAGGAGAGGGAGTGGCATTATGAACAGGTCACTCAAGACAGAGCAGTAGAAGGAGGAGGAGAATTTCCTTTCCTCTCAAGGCCAGCTTTATGCAGACACCATTCTTCCTATGCCACAGAACACACAAGAGGAGAGGGAGGAGGAGAATTCTGGCAGCTTTGGAGGCATTGAAGCAGAGCAAGCCATACGTCAATAAAATGGAATATAGGATTCTGCTCTATGGTAGTATAGTATGGCTGCTTTCTACCTCAAGAATGCCACCAAAGCGGGATCAACAAAGAAATTTGTAAGTACAGAGGTAAAAGGTGGCGCTGCCTGAATCTGATGGGCAATGCTCAAGAGAAACAAACCATAAACATATACAAAAAAAATGTGCATATGAAATCTCCTAGTGCAAATAACTATAAAGTGCACAGTAAATGAATAAATTGTGCTATATACACAAACATATGTAGAACCACTGTCATAAATGGAGACTGCATCAAATATATCAGAAAGTTATATCAAAAAGTAATATAAAAAAATAAATAAAAGAAAGACCATCATTTCATGTGCAAGTAAATAGTCCACAATATATTATATGAAACTAATGAATACAAAAATTAAGTGCTCAACGTGCTTAATGTGCAAAAATGTCCATATATGAAACTGCAAACCAATCAATATATCAAAAAAGGAAAGGTCTCAAAAGAAGGAAAAAGCACAAAACAAAAATCACAGTTCATTGTTCCATAAAGGGGGTTCTATTCCAAATTGACTTGTGCCTTGGTAAATGGTGCAGTGTAAATCACTGGTGAAGGGTGGATTCCACATCTGCTCCCCCTCAGATCCGCATTCACCAGAAAGCTGAAACCCTGCAGGGGTAGAAGACATCACACTAAGGCTGCTCCTGATCCTTATCCAGTGTCTCCTCCTCCATGATAGGTCTGGTCACTGGGTACACTCATATAGGGATGGATGGACAGAAAGGCATCTCGTAGTGTATGTCAATAAAGAGTACGTTTATTTAAAACAGATGCTAAAAAACGCTCCTGATGACGTCTATGTGAAGAAACGCATAGGGTGGAGCTTGAAGCGTCATTACGTCACTTCTGGTTTTGGAGATTCTCATCCGTAAAATGCAAGGCGTCCTGGCTATATTGCTGATTTCATTTGTACTGACCCCTTAACACTATTGGATGTGCATTTTTTCGCACGGTGTCAGTAGTTTTCAATCTTTGTTATTTTAATTTTATTATTTTTTACCATTTCATTTTATTTCTTTTACAATTTTATGTTTAATTATTTTTTACAATTTTTTTAGGAGCCCTGTTGGGCGCTTTGATGAGATATCAGGGGTCTAAACAAACCTCAACCCTCAATCTCCATCTGTGTAGCCTCAGCTGCACAGAATGAATGGACAGGAATAGTTGTGTACCGAGCCTCCCATTCATTCAGAAATGGAAGTATAGTAAAAACAGCTTACTATGCTTCAGTTATGAATGAACGGAGTCTGTTATTGGTACCAATGAAGGAAAGGAGCTGGTAAATGTCAAACCTATGCTCGATCATGACACATCTCCTACAGAAGCTGGCAGGAGAGAGGAGGGGGCAAGACGGCAGTGCTGCGGGGGTGACCAGGGGAGCACACAGGGACCCAGGAACAGCAGAAGACAAGTGAACTGGATAGGAGGGGAGGAGGGGGCAGCATATAGAGGAACCAATCTACTCCATTAGGATCAAAATGAAGGTTCCTCTAAATGCCGCCCCCTCCATCCCTCCTATCCAGGTGTATAGGGGAGGCACATGGGCAATTGCAACCCCTGCAACCCCTGTAGTTATGCCCCTGGACTTTCTTGATTTTTTATATAACTTTTTGATATAATTTTCTGATATATTTGATGCAGTCTCCATTTATGACAGTGGTTCTACTTATGTTTGCGTACATAGCACAACTTATTCATTACTGTGCACTTTATAGTAATTTGCACTAGGAGATTTTATATGCACATTTTGTGATTTAAAGAGACAGTACACTAATCTTTTCATATTTATATAATTTTTTTATACATTCATGGTTTGTTTCTCTTGAGCATTCTTGCGAAAGGACCCAAGAATACATGGCATCAAGGAGAATGATCATTACTGGCTGGCAACCCTCCTTGACCACCGTTACAAGGGGAAAGTCTTGTAACTCATCTTGTCCCCACAGAGGGAGCAGAAGATGAAATTGTCAGGGCTGGGCTCAGCCCTCCATTCTCGGAGCACAGGCTGCTCAGCTGTCAGTAAATTTCCAGTACTCATCTTCCACAGTGACTCACCTGATGATCATATCCTGCTCATCAGCCAGCTCTGCTAGCTATTTAAACTGACTGGATCAGATCTCCTATGCCTTCGCCTAAGTTAACATAATCGGATTCTCTCTGCTGTGTTTTTCTGTTAAAGACTTTTGCCTGGCTGACTTCCCTTCTGATTCCTGATCCTGCTGGCTACTTCCGACTAAGCTGAGCTCTGGATTAAAGACTTTTGCCTGGATGACTTCCCTTCTGGATCCTGACCCTGGTTGCTGCTTCTGGCTACGCTGATCTCTGGACTCCTGTTTTACTGGCTTGTTTTCCGACTACCCACTCTGGTTACTGAACCCTGTCAATGTTTTGACCACGTTTATTCTGTTTGTTCTATTTTACATTTTTTTTAAAAAGTGTGATTTTTACTGCACTTCTGTCTTAGTCTGATTCATGGTTCCTAACAGAAATCCCTTGAGGATACCTTAAAGAGGAGTTTATGTAATGCCTTTCCTGACTCTGGTAGGTTACAGTCTGGTACAAAATGTAGTTTTGAGGCTTCTGTTGGGAAAGAGAAAAATGGTAGAGAAGGGAGCCGCCCCAGTGATGCCTCTCAAATTCTTTTTAGTCCTCAGCGCCCTGGGCTGTCAGCTTCCACATCCCATCAGCATGGTCTTCATCATATGGTGGGAGATTATCTAGGAGCAAAAACAGATACGGAGAACCTTCCAGTTTACAATCCACTGGGTTACTGGGTCATGAGAATAGACCACTGGCCAGAACTTGCTCAGTATGAAATAGAGCTGCTGGGCTGCTCTGAATACAGCATGCTTTCCGAACAAGCATTCAGTGCTGCTGAAGGTTTTGTGACAGATAAGAGAGTGCGTCTGTCCACAGACTCTGTGGACCAGCTGACATTTATTAAAATTAATCAGTCCTGGATTAGCAGCAGCTATGAAGCCCCTGATGCCGATGTCACTGATTAGGGGCTTTCTGGATCTCAAATCTCTGAAAGACTGTCTAGGCTATCTAGCTTTGTAGGGTCATCTGGAAGAAAGGTTTGGTGTAGGTTTCATGGGCACCATTAACACCCAGGGGGCATTTTTTCCACACCTGTTTTACATATGCATATCATTGCAATTTTTGACAGCAAGGCCAATTCTTGCTTTCATCAAGAGTGCCTCTATAGGGTTATCCTATCCCCCACACCCAAAGACCAATTTGTTTGCACCTGTTTGATAGGTGCATATCTTTGCAATTTTTGACAACAGGGCAAATTCTTGCTTTCTTCAAGAGTACATTTATAGGGATATGATGTAAAGGCGCCACCAACACCCAAAGCCCAAAGCCTTGTTACTTCTATCCAAAGTCTGCGAAAGAGACACCAGAATTTATCCAAAAAATCTCTAATATTGTTCCGAGTGCACTTAATTGTGGCCTCATCATACAGACTGGCTCCCCAAGCCGTTGTTTATAAAATAAAGAAAGCTTGCATGGAAAATGTCATTTATTTGGCTTTATAAATGTCATTATTGCAGCAGCATGTTCTATGCCTAGTACAGATTTGCCATTTTACAGGCAGACTAAGGGGACCCCCAGGCACTATATTTAAAGGATTTTTTAATTTCATTTAAAAATTATGTTTTTTCCAACCTTTTTTTCATTGATACATGTCCCCCAGGGCAGTACCCGGACCCACATAACTATTGTATGCAAAATTACTTGCATATAAGCCTTCAAAACTGGCACTTTTGATTTTTCCAGTTCGTGTCCCGTTCAAAAGTTCTGCCGCAAACCGAACAGGGGGTCGTTTGGCCTATCTCTATTTAACAGCATCCAACATCCCAGAACTACTATTATGAGCACTGAAATGGGACTAGCTCTGTGTTAAATTGAAGCTGAAATTTCTGTTCTGAAAGGGATAGAATACATGTAAATATCAGGACACATAGTGTAACTATTCCAGATAGGTAGGTCTGCACTAATATATCAATTTGAGAGCAAAGATTGAGATTATTACAAATGCCCATTTTATTTTAGCCACACAAGCAGGTGATGAAATGAACAAGGCCTGCACTCATTCAGATTAGTGTATAAGTAATGCATCATGAATACATAACGTGCTTTTAACTACTTAGAAAAGAAAAAGTCTTTGGTCTACCTAAAGATCCCATGGACATTCTGCTTCTATAGCATTTTACTGTTTTTCTTAACTACAGCTGACTACTTTTTTAATAGGAATCCCCGGGGCGTAACTCAGTGTGAGTGTAATTTTGACAGTTTCATCTTTTCTTCTTTTGTCCTTGCTTGTTTTATCTTTCCTGCTGGCCAGTTCAATGTGGTAAGAAAAGTTCAATAGTTTCCTGTGGATGCTATTAGCTGATATTGAAGAAAAATACTGTAAAAGTGACAGGCATTAATACTGACCTCTCTTAACTTGTTGTCTGATTTTTTTGTTAGCACTGCATGTAGCACATGCAGTAAGTATTTATGTGCTTCAGGGATCATGACAGTTGAGTATAACAGTTTTGCAGGTTATGTGCATGTAGTTTTATCAGGAAAAGGATAAAGCGCCTAATAGGGGTTGTAAGTGGGGTGCCATATTTTATGTACCCATTTACAAAAGCCAATTGCTTATCCAGCTATTTAGCAGTATTGCCCTTTTCCCATATACTTGAGATACTTTTAGGATCAAGACTCTGTGAAAGTAATAGACTAGTGTTTATCTTTCTATCACTTTTAACTACACATCCTATTGCGCTACCTACTGTAATTTTAAACCCTGTGCTTAGATAAAGGGTGCTGCTATTGTACAAATCACCAAAAGCTATATATCCTTGCATGGCCTAGTCAGAGCCCAGACTTAAACCCCATTGAAAATCTGTGGAATGCCTTGAAGACAGCAGTCCATGAACAATCACCATCAAATTTAATTGAACTTGAGCAGTTCTGCAAGGAAGAGTAGGCAAATATTGCTAGTCTAAATGTGCAAAGTTATATGTGCATATCCCAATAGACTAAAAGCTGTAATTAAAGCAATGGTGGCTCAACAAAATACGGTCACAAGGGGGTGATCTTTTTTCCAACTCAGTGATTCTGTTTTTGAAAAAAAGCTCTGACATGTTAGTGTTATATCTTTCACTTGGATGTTAAAAATTAAAAGAGTAAATACGGCTGGATAAAACTAAAACAGTGTCTGTCTTCATTTAAGGCTGCAGAGCAACAAAATGTGATTATTTTAAGGGGGGGGGGATTATTTTCTATATCCACTGAATGTCACAAATTGATGTGAGTTTGGACTATATTAGATGGACAGCATTTGAACTTTTCATTGGTATAACTGGTGCCCATTGTGATTTTATTTTGGTTTGATAGTGCTGCAGACCCTGTTGGGTTTTTGTTTATTATAGACATTCAAGTATTTACATATATTGAATACATTGTAAATGAGTTCAAAACAGAGCCCACCCTGATCTCTGTAGCTTCAGGCAGTGAGGTACAATTCACCCTCAAAGTTCACAGCAGAAGCACTTTAGTAATTCAAGTATGTTTTCTCTCAGCAGTTTAAACCCCCTCTGCCTCCCATTTCCAGCAGTGATTTAGCATTTCAGGATGTATTGTTCCACAGTGTTTGCAGCTACAGAGAACAAGGAAGGTTTGTTTTAAAGGTACAATGCAATGTATGGTTTGTCAAGAATATGTAAATACTTAAAGCGGAGTTCCACCCTTTCCTTAGGTTTATTAAAAGTCAGCAGCTACAAAAAGTGTAGCTGCTGACTTTTAATAAACCGACACTTACCTGTCTCCCGGTCCAGCGATGGAGCCGCACGGAGCCTCGCTCCTCTCCCCCTCCCCTCTGCGGTGCCGGCATTGCTACTGTGGGCACCCGGCCGCGGCTTCACGGCCAGGCGCACACTGCGCATGCGCGAGCGGTGCTGCGCATTGTGATTGGTCCCGAAGTCTTCTAGGACCTGTCCTGTGTCCCAGAAGACTTCAGGAGGGAGGGGAAAGGAGTCCTTCCACTTCCGATCGCCTAAGGGGACCGGGGCGGAAGTACCCCTAAAAATAGGGTATCCCCACCCCCCCTCCTCCCCAAAAGCTCCGTTTCAGCATCTGGAGCTGGGGAGGAGGACTTAAAGCGGAAGTTCCACTTTTGGGTGGAACTCCGCTTTAAATGTTCATAGGTTGTCAACAGGCCAGCTTTAACATCAACATTGACTCTAACGCTCCCTGTTGCTTTTATACTAACCCCCTACTATGGAAACATAGAAACATAGAAAAGTGACAGCAGAAAAAGACTGAGTAGTCCATCAAGTCTGCCCCTTTATATTTATTTATTTATTTATTTTTTATATATATACAGGGAGTGCAGAATTATTAGGCAAGTTGTATTTTTGAGGAATAATTTTATTATTGAACAACAACCATGTTCTCAATGATTCCAAAAACTCATTAAGTTATTATTTTAATAAGGAGTTTTTATGTTGAACGGATTATTAAGACGTGAGGGACATATATATATTTTTTATTTATTTATTTATTTATATTTCCCCGTCTGAACTACCTGATGAGTCAGAAAAAGACGACAGTGAAAAGATACAAAGATACAAAGGTATCATCCCCCAATCATATTTTCGTTGTCCCTCGCAATCTCAGTTACAACTACAATTTCGACCGGACAACTGTTGGATACTTGTAAATTTCGCCTCAAGGTGGGTTTTCACCTTGAAGGCGAAATTCAGGAGGAGGGGTCGAGGTCTACGACTTTGCCTCGAAAACCCCTCCTCCCCCCCACCCCTATGGGAT
>BLSH010476289.1:1206845-1220536 GCA_018402905.1 Glandirana rugosa
TTAGAGTACCAGATATACCCATCATGAGAGACAGAGGTCTCACATTTAACCCAAATAACCACGAACGTACCGCCGTGATTGAACATGTTGCTGACGGAGGAAGAAGAGGGAGAATTGGCCACTCTGCCCTTGACACTCTGGTCAGCCAGCAAAAGTGATGTTGGATTAATGAAAACTGCGGATGCAGTAGTCATAACTCCAAAAGGTTCCTTCCGCCCACACAAAAGGCAATATCCACTGAAACCAGAAGCAGAAAAGGGAATCGAACCTGTCCTGACAGAACTTATAACCAAGGGAATAGTAATTGAGGCCCCAGATTCCCCATGTAATACCCCTTTGTTTCCTGTTAAGAAACCCACACAGGTAGCTATCTGTAAATGTGCAGCACATACAAAATGCCAGGACACTGTTTCACAAGGTAATGATAAGGCAGATCGAGCAGCGAAGCAAGCCGCCATGCAAGCACCAATAAACCCAATTTACACTCTGGAGACAGAGAGTACTACCCATATAGACCATGAGATTTTGGAAATAATGCAAGAACAGTCCCCTGAAACAGAAAGACAAAAGTGGAAACACAAGGGTGGTACAAGGGAAGGTGACCTGTGGTTAGGCCCAAATTTTAAACCAATCTTGCCTAGCAGTTTGTTCCGGTATGCAGCCCTTTTGAGCCATGAGGTAAACCATGTCTCAACAGGAGGGATGGTATCCCTAGTAGAGAAGACATTTACTGTATATGGATTCTTAAATTACTCAAAAAAATTTTGTGCACAGTGCACAGTCTGTGCTAAAATGCACCCACAAGGGAATTTCAAAATTCCACAGGGACAGTTTCCAGACCCTCCATATCCATTCCACACCATTTGCATGGATTTTATTGAACTGACCCTGCAAAACATGAGAATTATACCAAAAAAAGGACTAAGCCCTTTTGAGATTTTGTTTGGTAGACCTTTCACTTTACCACAGTTTGGTCAGTATGAACCAAGTGAGGGAGAAAGAACACTGGCAGAATATATGAGGAAAATGTTATTGTCCAAACCTGTTCTCTCTGCTAACTCATCCCCAGGTATCCCATCGGAAGGTGAAAAATCCATCCTTGTGGAACCAGGAGATTGGATTTGGATAAAGGTGCACAAAAGGAAGAACTGTGCATCCCCCCGATGGGAAGGACCCTATCAGGCACGCTTAACCACGCCTACCGCCATCAAAATCCCTGAAAGAAATACTTGGATACATATCACACAGTGCAAGAAGGCCTTGAGCCTGGCAGTAAGCAAAAATACAGACCCTGACATTTCCAAAGACAGCAGAGTGTCCCCAAGATCATTAGACTAGAAAACAAACCTATGTGAGTGAGTGCTGTGAATGGAGGTACATCTCTTCTTTTAAATAAAGGGATTCACATTCTGGAAGGAGAGACCACCTCCCTCCTACAAGAGGTGAAAGTAACACTGTGAACTCAACACATAGGGGTAGGTAGATAGGAGGTGACCATGAATTCTCTGCTGTCCTCGGGATACCACAAAACTCCTAAAGGAAGGTTCCTGATTATTGCTTGTACCTTATTCATCGTGGGCCTTGGCACCTATTGGCTCTGGGAGACTTTGAAGTTGAGAGAAAGAGTGTCAGATCTCTCTAAAAGGAGGATGAGAAGGTTGACTGCAGGAGAGATTAAGGGGTGGGGTGTACAAGAAACACCAGTATTGACTACGGAGGCTTCAAACTAGACCATAGTATTTGCCTTAACAAAGAGCCAGGTGTTTGATTCAACAAAAGTTACTTATGACCTTGGGGCCTATAATATATATATGTGTGGGAAGCATAAGGCATGTGGTGACTGGGAGGATGTATGGTGGACAACAGACCCCCACAAGTGGGAGATTAGTTTGGCTAAAATTCCCCCAGGTGACATAAGTACCTGTCAGACGATCTCCTTGGCAAAGGGAAGTCAAGGGAACATTATCCTCACAATAAATAATCCAGAGGTCGAAGACAGTGGAGTATATAGGCTGGGAATAACCATGTCAGGAACGGATCCCTGGTCTGAAGTCAAACTCCAGATAAACCCCTCCCAAAATGCCCCTGCCAGCGCCATAGGTAGCTCACCCTCCAAGATTGGAGATCAACTGGATAACGAGGTAGTTGGGGTAGTTATACATCCGGAAGATAGATTGAGCATAGAGACTGGCTACTCAGACAAGAATGAATGGTTGGAATGGATGAAGTTTACAGTTAATTCTACTAATACCTCTGACTGTGTAGTGTGCGCCAGTGGAAGACCAAGGCTGGCGACTGTTCCAATACCCCCAGTTTTCAATATGACATGTATCTTATTGATAATGCAAGGTAAAGCAGATAATGAAATTTGTAAAACAGAAATTGATAAATTTCCTGTGACTAAAATGAAAACTAAGCCAGTAGGTGTGACAGTCTATAAGGGGAATTAAACCTGTTTTAACAATACTCTCAGACTGGCTACACGTGAATTTGGATATTGCAAGACTACATATCAGGTCAGAGATGATGGAAGCTTCCCAGACTCACTGTTTACTAATCAAACACAAGCTTTAGCAGACACTTGGTGGTTGTGTGGAGATAATAAACTAAGGCCTTTATTGGGCTTAAATTGGGCTGGGACATGCATGCTAGTGAAGGTAGTTCAACCCTTTCTAATCCTTCCTGCCCAACTAGAAGGTGTTCCTATATGGGATAAGACTTTCATAAAAAAATTAAACAAGCTAACCAAGCGAGATATCCCAGGGGGAAGTTTTGACAGATCAGTATACATAGATTCTATAGGAGTACCGAGAGGTGTCCCGAACAAATTTAAAGCAAGAAACCAAGTAGCAGCAGGTTTCGAATCCATTTTTTCTGTTTATATCTGTAAATAAAAATACTGATTGGATAAACTATATATATTACAATCAGCAGCGCTTTGTTAACTGCACACGAGATGTAGTCAAGGGCCTTGCCGAGCAGCTTGAAACAACCTCGCTGACAGCCTGGCAGAATAGGATCTCCTTGGATATGCTCCTGGCCGAGAGGGGAGGGGTCTGTGTAATGTTTGGCACCACGTGTTTCACATTCATCCCTAATAATACTGCCTCAGATGGCAGTGTCTCCAGAGCATTAAAGGGCTTGGAGATGCTGTCTCAGGAGTTGGCAGAAAATAGTGGGATCGAGGACCCCTTCACCGGATGGATGGAACGCTGGTTCGGCAAGTGGGGCAAGTATTTGACCACCTTAGCCACTACAATCACGGTAGTGCTGTCAGTGTTATTATGCGTAGGCTGCTGTCTGGTACCATGCATGAAGGGACTCATCTCGAGGGTGGCAGATAAAGCTGCGAGCGATGTAATGTATACAGCTTTGTCCATGCAAGACCCTGACTTACATGATAGACCAGAGTTAGCCACACTGCCTGTATGAGAGAGTGATGCTGTTTTTATGAAGGACCCCACCAAAACAGGCAAAGATTCCTGAGGTGGGAGCTTGAGTAAGGATCTACATTTTGTAGGTTCAACAGGAGGGAAATGTTGGAAGAATGGGCAAAGTCAGGAACCTTACATCAAATGCAGCTGGAATAATGTTTAATGTGAACCTATAAAATGTTGATTTATAATGTGCTAATGAATGTGTTTACCCGAGACAAGGAAAACATCTGGTGACAAGAGACAGTTGGATTATTTCAAAAGAAGAAGACATGCTGACCACCTACCTTCCTGTTTGATCAAAGAATAGACATTTGTGGTCAGAACCAGTTTGAACCAACAAGACTGCTGCAACTTCTCTTTTTGTGTCAGTCACATGATGTTGACACCCATTTAACTATTAACTCACCATAAGAAGAAAAGGACGCTGATTGGGTTGATTGTATGATCATCCCTAGGTTACAACCCAGAACACACCTATACCTTATGCATATTCATTATTATAAAAAGCTTAAGCCCTTGCTTTCAGTAGGACTACAGGTAGGCAGACTGAGCTACTTGTTTGTACCGTGTCTCCTCCATGCGCATGAAATAAAGCCAATCTACTTGTTTTCCTTCAATCACCGGTGTCCAGCTTGAAGTTTTTCCGACACAAATGCCTTGCTGAAATCAATATACGCTATGTCCACACCACCACCATGGTACTAATCCTACCTAAAATCCGAACACCACTTCCCTGTAACACCATCATTCACACTAACCCTTCACGGAAACCCTATTTTAACGTTAACATCTCCTAGTGTAAATTTGGCCCTTTGCACATTCACTTCTTTTGCTAGGATCCTTTGTACTGAAGAGAATTCCTTCCTGCACTAAACAATACCCTGGGTCCCTTTTGCAATTATCTTCTGTTTAAACACTTACGGATCAGCCGCCATTGTTTTACGATACTTTGACGTGGAATACCGTTGTTATGGCAGCAGATAGCTGCCATAACCCAGGTATCCTATTAATGGGCCAGCAGTCCGTTTTCAGATAAAAGTGGGCGATGCGGTCGTCTCTGCCGCTTACCGAAGCCATCGGTAGTGGGGGAGCTGATGGGGTCCTTTGCCCTTAGTAGCATGGAGCCGAATGAAGGAAAGATGGCCCCCACTCGGCTTCATAATATTGGATGACGGAAGCAATGTCAAACGTCACTTCTGCCCAATGATCTTAACTTCCTCGCGCCTGCGCTATAGCCGAATGACGGCTGCAGCGCGGCTCTAAAATGCCGGGAAGACGTCAATAGACGTCCTCCCATTCGGCTCGTGCTGGGCGCGCTCCCGCGGGCGCGAGCGGCACGTGCACGCGCCGCTCGCGCCCGCGGGAGCGTGCACGCGGGTCGGGCGGACCCGATGTCCGCCGGAGACCCGCGATCTCCCTTCAGAGAGGAGGAACGGGGAACCGCCGAAGTAAACACGGCGGTTCCCCGTTCTGTGAATGGGACCTGACAGATCTACTGATCCCTGTCACTGGGATCAGTTAGATCTGTCATGTCCCGACCAGCCCCACCCCCCCACAGTTAGAACACACCCAGGGAACATTGTTAACCCCTTCACTGCCCCCTGCTGGTTAACCCCTTCACTGCCAATGACATTTACACAGTAATCAGTGGACATTTAAATTTCTGATCGCTGTATAAATGTCATTGGTCCCAAAAATGTGTCAAAAACGTCCGACATGTCCGCCCCGATATTGCAGTCCCGATAAAAATCGCAGATCGCCGACATTACTAGTAAAAAAAAATAAATAAATAAAAACGCCATAAATCAATGTCCATAGTTTGTAGGTGCTATAACTTTTGCGCAACCCAATCAATAAACGCCGATAGCGATTTTTTTTACCAAAAATATGTAGAAGAATATAAATCGGTCAAAACTGATGAATAAATTTGTTTTTTTATTTTTTATTTTTGGATATTTATTATAGCAAAAAGTAAAAAATATTGTTTTTTTTTCAAAATTGTCGCTCTTTTTTTGTTTATAGTGGCGATCAGAAATGACGCAGAGGGGATCAAATACCACCAAAAGAAAGCTCTATTTGTGGGAAAAAAAGGACGCAAATTTTGTTTGGGTACAACGTCGCACGACAGCGCAATTGTCATTCAAAGAGCGACATCGCTGAAAACTGAAAATTGGTTCGGGCAGGAGGGGGGTTTAAGTGCCCAGTAAGGAAGTGGTTAAAGGGGAATTTTAATTTTTTTGTTAAAAGAAAAAAGACATTTATTTATTTATTTTTTATTGCACTTAAGTGTAAATGTGAGATCTGATATCTTTTTGACCCCATATCTCACATTAATGAGTTCCTGGCAACCCTACACTGCACACCGCTAATCACAGGCAGTGAGACATTTCCCCATCTGCAGCCACAGACTTTTTTTTTTTTTTTTTCTCAGTCTGTGTGGCTGCAGATGGGGAAATGTCTCACTGCCTGTGATTAGCGGTGTGCAGTGTAGGGTTGCCACCTCATCCCTTTAACCAGTTTCTGACCAGCTCGTGTACATTTTCTGCTGCAGAGTGGTGCTGTAGCGCGAATTGCCGTCTATAAACGGCAAACACGCCCGAGCCCATTCCTGATTAGCGAGCATGTCATTTGCCTAGAGAGAGAAGACAGAAGAAAGAGAGAAGATAGGAGAAAGAAGAAAGAAGACAGGAGAAAGAGCGCAGGAGTGCTGAGCAGGCAGATTGTTGGGAGGTGTAACAATGCCTGATGATAATCTGAGCACACAGCAAGCATGAAATTCTGAGTTTACGTTCTGAAAAGGGATTTTCTTGTAGTATACTGAGGCCTTTCACTCAAATGGTGAATCTACTGTCTGGGAGGATTTAAAGCATTGGAGTGTGCGGGAGAACGGAGCTACTGAGGGAAGAGACTGAGGGAGTGATGTCTGGTCCGGGAGGTGTATTGCTGTTGTGGCTGATTTGATCATATGTCCATCTGACCTCCATGACAGGGGTCCACTCCTGGGGGTAAGAGTCAGAGTGAACATTATATTAGAGCCGCACCTTTTATCATTTTAGCTCTGTGAAGTGCATTCTGTTCAATTGTGCATTCTGCTGGCAGCTTATTTTTAGTAGGTCCATATTGTGAAGATTTGGCGCGGAAATCATTATACTATTCAAACTTTACTGTTGTCTTATTTATTTAATTCAAAAAAGTGTATTTTTTCCAAAGACCGCTGTGCAAATACGGTGTGACTGCCAATTTATTCTCTAGGGTGTCTGAAAAAATAATATACAGGGTGGGCCATTTATATGGATACACCTTATTAAAATGGGAATGGTTGGTGATATTAACTTCCTGTTTGTGGCACATTAGTATATGTGAGGGGGGGAAACTTTTCAAGATGGGTGGTGACCATGGCGGCCATTTTGAAGTCGGCCATTTTGAATCCAACTTTTGTTTTTTCAATAGGAAGAGGGTCATGTGACACATCATACTTATTGGGAATTTCACAAGAAAAACGGTGGTGTGCTTGGTTTTAACGTAACTTTATTCTTTCATGAGTTATTTACAAGTTTCTGACCACTTATAAAATGTGTTCAATGTGTTGCCCATTGTTTTGGATTGTCAATGCAACCCTCTTCTCCCACTCTTCACACACTGATAGCAACACCGCAGGAGAAATGCTAGCACAGGCTTCCAGTATCCGTAGTTTCAGGTGCTGCACATCTCGTATCTTCACAGCATAGACAATTGCCTTCAGATGACCCCAAAGATAAAAGTCTAAGGGGGTCAGATCGGGAGACCTTGGGGGCCATTCAACTGGCCCACGACGACCAATCCACTTTCCAGGAAACTGTTCATCTAGGAATGCTCGGACCTGACACCCACAATGTGGTGGTGCACCATCTTGCTGGAACTATGATGTCGGTAATAGGGAATTGCTGGCCATCAAGTCGGCTTTGGAGGAATGGCGGTACCTCCTGGAAGGAGCAGCTCACCTGGTATTGGTTTTTACTGACCATAAAAACCATAAAAAAAACATATGCTGTGAAGATACGAGATGTGCAGCACCTGAAACTACGGATACTGGAAGCCTGTGCTAGCATTTCTCCTGCGGTGTTGCTATCAGTGTGTGAAGAGTGGGAGAAGAGGGTTGCATTGACAATTGAACACATTTTATAAGTGGTCAGAAACTTGTAAATAACACATGAAAGAATAATGTTACGTTAAAACCAAGCACACCATTGTTTTTCTTGTGAAATTCCCAATAAGTTTGATGTGTCACATGACCCTCTTCCTATTGAAAAAACAAAAGTTGGATTCAAAATGGCTGACTTCAAAATGGCCGCCATGGTCACCACCCATCTTGAAAAGTTTCCCCCCTCACATATACTAATGTGCCACAAACAGGAAGTTAATATCACCAACCATTCCCATTTTATTAAGGTGTATCCATATAAATGGCCCACCTTGTATAATGTTTGGGGTTCTCTAATTTTCTAGCAAAAAAAAAAACTGATTTTAACTTGTAAAAAACAAATCTCAAAAATAATCTCAGTGGTTAAGTATGTATATGACTGTGCTGTTTTTGATCAGTTTCTTTAAATATTTTAAATATTTGGGATTGGGGGAACACTTTTTTAATGCCTGCTTTGAGCATTGTAATATATTATCCCTGTTCCTCTGCATTACCTATTACATTTTAGAGATGAATTGCCTTCCTCCAGTTAAGCACTTTCCAAATAGAAGCGAATATGAAGTAATTCCAACATTGTGATATAAAATAGCATCTTCAATATGTATTTTTCCAAATAATTGTATATTTTAACAGGTACAGTATCTAAAACACTGGCATTAAAAGTGAGTACACCCCTAAGTGAAAATGTCCAAATTGGGCCCAATTAGCCTTTTTCCCTTTTCAGTGCCATGTGACTCATTAGTGTTACAAGGTCTCAGGTGTGAACGGGGAGCAGGTGTGTTAAATTTGGTGTTATCGCTCTTACTCTCTCATACTGGTCACTGGAAGTTCAACATGGCACCTCATGGCAAAGAACTCTCTGAGGATCTTAAAAAAAAGAATTGTTGCTCTGCATGAAGATGGCCTAGGCTATAAGAAGATTGCCAAGACCCTGAAACTGAGCCGCAGCATGTTGGCCAAGACCATACAGCGGCTTAACAGGACAGATTCCACTCAGAACAGGCTTTGCCATGGTCGACCAAAGAAGTTGAGTGCACATGCTCAGCTTCATATCCAGAACTTGTCTTTGGGAAATAGACATATGGGTACTGCCAGCATTGCTGCAGAGGTTGAAGGGGTGGGGGTCAGCCTGTCAGTGCTCAGACCATGCGCCGCACACTGCATCAAATTGGTCTGCATGGCTGTCGTCCCAGAAGGAAACCTCTTCTAAAGATGATGCACAAGAAAGCCTGCAGTCAGTTTGCTGAAGACAAGCAGACTAAGGACATGGATTACTGGAACCATGTCCTGTGGTCTGATGAGACCAAGATAAACTTATTTGGTTCAGATGGTGTCAAGTGTGTGTGGCGGCAACCAGGTGAGGAGCACAAATCCAAGTGTGTCATGCTTACAGTCAAGCATGGTGGTGGGAGTGCCTTTGTCTGGGGTTGCATGAGTGCTGCCTGCCCTGGGAAGGTACAGTTCATTGGGGGAACCATGAATGCCAACATGTACTGTGACATACTGAAGCAGAGAATGATCCCTTCCTTCCGAGACTGGGCCGCAGGGCAGCATTCCAACATGATAACGACCCCAAACACACCTCCAAGACGACTACTGCCTTGCTAAAGAAGGGAAGCGTAAAGGTGATGGACTGGGAAGCATGTCTCCAGACCTAAACCCTATTGAGCATCTGTGGGGCATCCTCAAACGGAAGGTGGAGGAGCGCAAGGTCTCTTACATCCACCAGCTCCGTGATGTCATCATGGAGGAGTGGAAGAGGACTCCAGTGGCAACCTGTGATGCTCTGGTGAGCTCCATGCTCAAAAGGGTTAAGGCAGTGCTGGAAAATAATGGTGGCCACACAAAATATTGACACTTTGGACCCAATTTGGACATTTTCACTTAGGGGTTTGCTCACTTTTGTTGCCAGCGGTTTAGACATTAATGGCTGTATGTTGAGTTATTTTGAGGGGACAGCAAATTTACACTGTTATACAAGCTGTACGCTCACTACTTTACATTGTAGCAAAGTGTCATTTCTTCAGTGTTGTCACATGAAAAGATATAATAAAATATTTACAAAAATGTGAGGGGTGTACTCACTTTTTAAGATACTGTAACTATACCTTCAAATATTTAATTTTAGTGGACCCTGCCATCCAATGCTATCTATACCCCATTTTACTTGCCCTAGATCAGCAGGAAAGCCAGTCCACCGACCACAACCTGTAACAATTTAGTGTAGGAGAGATTGAAATCTAGGTGCATATTTATGAAAAGAATTCAAATATTATACAATCCCCTTGAAGAATCTTTGAAAGGATACAATTCCAACATGATATGAATTCATAATGGTACTAGACAAGGCTGTCCCTTCTCTTCTATTGTTCTATTGGTCATTAGAGAAAATTATAACATCAGAAGAATCTATTACGGACAATATTTGTTTGTGGATAATTATTAATTAGCTATCCCTCATGAATATATTTAGGCTCCTTTACAATTTTGAACTGTCAAGGTTAAAGTGGTTGTAAACAGCAGACATGGCATTTGAACAAAGCATATCCCTCTATAGTGTGTACTTGTCTCAATTAAGAGCAATAAGTGTCATTACTGTCTGCTGCTTCATTCCTCTACTATCAGAATTAATCACCTTTGACAAGTTTTCGTGACACAGAGAGAAAAAAGGTGACGGGAGGAACCTCTAGCACACAGATTGTGATTGACAGCTTCAGTGCCTCAAGTTCCTTGTGTAGCACCCCCTAGCTAGAGTGTTAGTGATAAGATTTCTTGTTGTGTTAGTGTAGGTAAATTTTCAGGCTTGGCTGCCAGCCAGGTCTGTGTAGTTTTTTTTTGGGTCGGGTGAGTTACTCAGGTAGGCTGGATGACACATCAGCAGCTTCTCTGGTGACTCCCCCTGCTATTTGGAAACTGGGAGAAAGCCATTAGGAGAGATCTAGGAGGAGCTAGCTGGAATATTCTGAGGGCCCTGACCAATCCCCAACAGAGGGGAAATGCTCAAATACTCAGGGTCAGCCCAGCTGGGGTGGTAGAGTTTGGGTTGAAGCTGGAGAGGGAGTGTTAGGCTGTTGTGGCCTAGGAGGGAGCTCCCCAATCTGAGGAGGGTGACCTTGGGCCTGGGCTCGGGTGTGCAACGGACCCTCTTCAAGGCACATGGAGGTGTCCTGGTCAGGAGGTATGGGAGCAAGGAGAGGACAGCGGAAGACCATCGCCAGGCAAGTTTCCAGGAGGAAAGGAACAGCCAAGAGGTCTGGTGAGTGACACACAGTCAGGAGGACTGGGAGCCATGCCTGAGAGGACTGGGATGGAGCAGTCTGGGATGGATGCAGAGCCAGTTAGGAGAACTGTGGTGGCACGGGTATGAGAGATGGGCAGCTGCAGCCAGGTGGGCTGGCAGGGCCTGAAGAGGTGCTGGGAGCAATAGCCACATATAGGATAGTAAGCATTATAGACTTCTATTTTTGCTACACCAAAGGGGCCCACGGTCCCTGCCTGCAAGGGGCATTCTTCTAAAATCCAGCTGAGTCTTTGTAGGATCTAAAACCTGTGCTAGCTGGTCCTGGGAGTAACAGTCTGCCAGCAAGCTGTGCTGGAGGTAGAAGAGGAAAGAAAGACTATACTGGATGTATATAGTTCAAGTCCCTAAAGAGTTCTACTGATCAAATGGGCATCCCATAACAACCCTTCCCTATCCAAGTTCAATTCCCCAAAATAAATACAAGAAAAACCAACAAAGCTGCAAGGTCTGCTTCTTGTCTCTGAAGTTAGTGGAAATTTGTGTGTAAACCTGCGTCCTTAATTCACAATTCACATTCACCTGAACTTCCTCTTTATACGCTCCTAACACGTCACTAGACAAAACCACAGACAGCCAGATTTGGGACGTGCGGTGGTATGACAAGCGGCACGTGTGTACAAGGCTTAAGACAATGATGACATTACATTTGGTTATGCTCTTAACCGGACTATCAAGCCATCAAATGGTTGGCATCATAACATATCACAAGTTGAGTTGAGCGGATACCTGGATGTTCCGGTTTGGCCGGTTTGCCCGAACTTCGCAAAAAAGTTCGAGTTCGGCCCTGAACTTGACGCCGAACACCATTGAAGTCAAACTTTTGGGCACCAAAATGGCTCTAAAAAGGTCCTGGAAAGGACTAGAGGGCTGCAAAAGGAAGCAAAATGGGGTAAGAGTAGGACAAGTGCCCTGCAAACAAATGTGGATAGGGAAATAACTTAAAATCACATAAAGAAAAAATGGAGGAGGAGGTGGATGTGGAGTAGGAGGTTGAGGAGGCCTCAAAAAAAGAATAAGTTCACTAAAGTATACCAATGGCTGTGTGAGGCCGTTATAAATGTCTATTCTGCACAAGGTACAGACAAGTCTTGTGGGATCTATGTCTGGTTCATTTTAATAAACGTTAGCTTGTTCACCTTGGCTGTGGACAGGCGGCTGCGCTTGTCTGTGATAACGCCCCCTGCCGTGCTAAACACACGTTCAGACAATACACTGGCTGCAGGGCAGGCCAGAACTTCCAAGGCATAAAGAGCAAGCTCAGGCCATGTACCCAGTTTGTAGACCCAGAAGTTGAATAGGGCAGACTCATCAGTCAGTACATGTAGGCGTGTGCACACATACTGTTCCACCATGTTGCTGAAATGCTGCCCCCTGCTAAGACGTTGCCTATCAGCTGGTGGTGCTGTTTGTTGTGGCGTGCTGCTGACAAAGCTTTTCCACATTTCTGCCATGCTAACCCTGCCTTCTGAGGTGCTGGTGGTGCCACAGCTGCGTTGGTGACCTCTTCCTCCTCCTCTGCCTTCGCCTTGTGCTTCCACTGAGCCCCCGGTGTCATTTGGGAATGCCCTCAGCAGCGCATCTACCAGCGTGCGCTCGTAGTCGCGCATCATCCGATCATGCTCCAGTGAGGGAATTAAGGACGGCACATTGTCCTTGAAACAGGGACCAGCAGGGTGGCCACCCAGTAATCAGCACAAGTTACAATGTGGGCAACTTGGCTGTCATTGTGCAGGCACTGCAGCATGTAGGCGCTCATCTGTGCCAGGCTGCCCAGAGGCAAAGACAAGCTGTCCTCTGTGGGAGGTGTATCATCTGTGTCCTCCGTATCCCCTCAGCCACGCTCCAGTGATGCCCCGCGAGCTGCGTTGGGTGCCACCCTGCTGTGAACACGGTTCCTCCTCCTCCTCATCATCCTCATCCTCCTCATTCTAGAGAACTGTGCCCTGGCTTGAACATTTTTTACCTGGCCTATGCTGGTGCAGGAACCCACTCTCCGAGCTACTTGTGAATGACTGGCCTGATAACTGTGGAAAGGACCCCTCTTCCTCCACCTCTTCCTCCTGTGCCCCATCCTCTTCCATCATCGCCCGAAGTGTTTTTTCAAGGAGACATAGAAGTGGGATAGTAACGTTGAGAACAGTGCCATCGGCACTGGCCATGTTGGTGGAGTACTTGAAACACCGCAATACGCTACACAGGTCTTGCATGGAGGCCCACTCATTGGTGGTGAAGTGTTGCTGTTCTGCAGAGCGACTGACCCGTGCGTGCTGCAGCTGAAACTCCACTATTGCCTGCTGCTGCTCGCACAGTCTCTCCAGCATGTGCAAGGTTGACTTCCACCTTGTGGGCACGTCGCATAGGAGGCGGTGAGCTGGAAGGCCGAAGTCCCACTACAGGGTGAGAACGCCGAAAGTGCGCACAGACGGCCCACACTTTCTGCAGCAGCTCTGACAAATCCGGGTAGTTTTTTATAAATTTCTGCACCACCAAATTCAGCACATGCGCCAGGCAAGGGATGTGCATCAAACCGGTTAGGCCCAGAGCTGCTACGAGATTTCGCCCATTATCGCACACCACCAGGCAGGGCTTGAGGCTCAGTGGCAACAACCACTCATCAGCCTGTTGTTCAATGCCCGTCCACAGCTCCTGCGCAGTGTGGGGTTTATCCTCCAAACATATCAGTTTTAAAACAGCCTGCTGTCGTTTCCCCCTGGATGTGCTGAAGTTGGTTATACAAACCTCCTATTTGGGGTGTGACGCGTCCTCGACACCT
>BLSH010476289.1:1223301-1245622 GCA_018402905.1 Glandirana rugosa
AGGGTAGGTGGACCGACGAGGGGATGGATGGGAGGACAGGGGGAGCAGCTAGGTGGATGGGAGGACATGGGGAGCAGCCAGGTGGATGGGAGGACTTAAGGAGCAGCCAGGTGGATGGGAGGACAGGGAGAGCAGCTAGGTCGATGGGAGGACATAGGGAGCAGCCAGGTGGATGGGAGGACAGGGGGAGCTGCCAGGTGGATGGGAGGACAGGGGGAGCTGCCAGGTGGATGGGAGGACAGGGGGGAGCAGCCAGGTGGATGGGAGGACAGGAGGAGCAGCCAGGTGGAAAGAGGACAGGGGGGAGCAGCCAGGTGGAAAGAGGACAGGGGGAGCAGCCAAGTGGATGGGAGGACAGGGGGGAGCAGCCACATGAGAGCAGCTCGAGGAGGAGACGTCACTTCCAGCATCGGTTCCTGGGATTGGGAACATTTTCGTGAGTACCGGTACTCGCAAAAATGCTAGTATGGGCACCAATACTGATACAGGTATCGATGCATCCCTAGTTTTAAGTGTTATCTATAGCCCTAGAAGTGAGATTGACTTGAACTTACTTGCCAAGAAACCCTTTAGAAAGTATCAATCTCCCCAAAATAAGGAAAAATCTCTTTTTTTTCAAGTTATCAATAGAGTAGAAATCCCCATTGGAAATTAATAGGGTGGGCAATTACAAGGCAAATCACATGGCAAAAAATTTAAAAACAATGCATCTGGGTTCCAAAAATATGAATGCAATCTACTCGCTAGGGAGAGAACCTCTGGGGGAATCTAGGATGGAAAAGGACCTGGGGGTCTTAGTAGATGACAGGCTCAACAATGGCATGCAATGCCAGGCAGCTGCAAGCAAAGCCAACAGAATATTGGCATGCATTAAAAAGGGGATTAACTCCAGAGATAAAATGACAATTCTCCCACTCTACAAGACAAGAAGGTCTGTCCGCACATGGTGTATGCTGTCCAGTTCTGGGCACCTGTCCTCAGGAGGTATGTGCTGGAACTGGAGAGGGTCCAGAGAAGGGCAAAGCTAATAAAGGGACTGGAGGATCTCAACTATGGGAAAAGACTGCAAGCATTCATCCTGTCTGGAGAAAAGACGCTTGAGAAGGGATATTATTTCAATGTACAAATACTGTACTGGTGACCCCACAATAGGGATAAAACTTTTCCACGCAAAGGAATTTAATAAGTCAAGCGGCCATTCACTTAAATTAGAAGAGAAGCAGCTTAACCTTAAACTGCGTAGAAGGTTCTTTACTGTAAGAGTGGTAAGGATGTGGAATTCTCTTCCACAAGCAGTGGTTTCAGCGGGGAGCATCGATAACTTCAAAAAACTATTAGATGGGCGCCTAAATGACCACAACATACAGGAATATACAATCAATTATTAACATAAAAGCACACACACAGGTTGGACTTGATGGACTTTTTTTCAACCTCACAACTATGTAACTATTTAACTATGTAACTATGTAACTATATATTCCATTTCCATTGATTGACAGACCTACATTTTTCTATTCCCCCTTACAAATGATAGTTGATCTCCCCAATACAGACAAAGACAGCAGAAAAAACAAACCTGTAAATGATTACAGACCTTTCATGCTCTATTTATAGCAAACATAATATGGCTGGAGTTTTACGATAAGTGCTGATTTATAGCAACCAATCAGAATTACATCTGTTCAATTCAGATCAGTACATGATGGATTATGATTAGTTGCTTTAGATTGCTATAATTTAAACCTGTCACAATCCTGGACAATTTAAATTGAGCATGTTGTGAAAAATACATAATCATGCAGTACTTTCAGTGAAAAGCATATGTTAAAATAATCAGTATATCTTGAGAATGGTACATGAAATCATATGCAAATATCAACTTTTTTCTGTAAAGCTAAGCTTGACTCTGCCTTCCATGCATCACTGTTGGGCAGTAGGGCAGGCCATACATTATCTATATTTTTTTTTTGTTCAACCAATAGGTTAAACTAAAAAAAAAAAAAAGTGCTGATTTCCTCTATCCATATATTCGAGGTGGATGGGAGAATCACTCATGCTGTGCTATTGTGTTCTCACGGCAGGTAGCCTTCCCCACCATCAGAACACAATGCTCAGTGTTGCCAATAGTGGTCATCATTCAGAAAAAAAGTTATATAGAATCCAGTAATTCACAACAAACCTGGCGGGAAGGTACCTGACAGGGAACACTCACAGAATATGTCAGCAGTGTGGGGAGATTTCCAGTTAGAATGGCGTGCCCCTATCCTTTCTCTACTTGTCTGGAACCTCTCCCTGACACAAGTCCTTGTGACCTGTCCCTACACTACCCACATGCAAAATTGCAAAATGCACCCCAAGTAAGAGAGCCAAAGCCTTAAATAGACTCTGACTGACCCAAGATGGCTGCCAGAGTCACATGGGGTGGCAACATCCAATCGGATAACTTCCCCAGTGACCCAGGAAACCATAGAGGAACCAAGTTCCACTTGACATCCCCTCTAACAGCAATGCTGCCATGGTCGAGCTCCACCTACAATAGAGAAAATAGACTGCACCTGCCTACAAAACCCCCCGCCCCACGCCCTTTGACAGATTCTGTCCTTGGCATCGCAACACAGCAAGGAACAAGAAGAGAATTGCAATGAACATAATTAAAGCACAATAGGAAAAAGTTCAAACAACATGATCGGAGTACTTTGCAGGAAGATGGCCGCGGTTAGAATGCAAAGGGCGACCAGCAACAGTGTCATATTACAGGTAATAATCTTTTGGCTGTGACTCTGGGGCCATAGGTGGATGAAGGTCAATTCCCATCAATGGGCCCAAGTCTGGGGATAATGCCATTAGGCTTGCATGGAGGGCAAAAGACCACCTTTCTTCTTGGTGGTGTGGTCGTTCAGCAGCTGGGTAAATGGGCTGGCTATCAGGGCGAACTTAGGGATAAATCTTCAGGTATAGCCCACCAATCCTTGAAAGAAGCATTGCTCAGTAACAGTCTTTGGGGGTTCCAATCCTGCACCGCCTGTACCTTAGCCGAATCTAGGGAAACTTCTCCAGCTTCTACAATATGCCCCAAATACTGAATTCTTTCTCTTATTAAGCGGCAATTACTTGATTTGAGTTTTAACCCATACTGTGCTAGTGGGCTGAACATCCAGTCTAGGTGCTTGATGTGATGTGAGAAAATGATGATGTTGTCCATGTAGACTAGCACAAATACCCCCAGGCATCTCTTCATTAAGTGCTGGAATGTGCATGGAATGTTTGGGAAGTTTTGCCAGGACCTTTCCTTTGTAGACCTTGGACAAGGTGCTGGCGACCAACTACTCCCCTGGCACCACTGCATCCTTGCACTGCACCATTACTGTTGCACCTTGAAATTTCTTTTGGCTCCACGATGGGAAGAGACCATACAATGCCTTGGATGGGCGCCAAGAGTAGTTTTTGCTTGGGAGGCATATGGACAGCTTCCACCTATTTGGGCTGTTTCCTCGCTGCCATCTGGTGAGCTTCGTAGGCCCGAATTACATCGAGCCTCACAGCTCGCAGACCACAGCCCCTTGCACACTAGCTGGCATGTTCAAACTTGGCCAGTAAGTGGGACAAGTCCAGGTCCTTTAACATGTTCATGCCCACAACAATAAACACTGTAGAGTTTCCTCGGCTGTGAGTCACCACTACTCCTACTCGGTCCATGATGATTAATCTGGATCCTCACCCAGGTGACGCCTTCTAACAGGATGAGCAAATTGTTGGCTGCCTTAAGGGAAAACCAAGAGGAATCCAGCTGGTTTTGACAGTGAACTCTGGACTGGACTTGGCATGACCATAGATTCAGCCTTGCTGGGACCTTAAGTTGACTGTCGCGGGCGGATTGTCTCTATGCTCCAGGAGCCACTAGTGTAACGGTGACCTGCATTAGCCTTTGCATTCAGGCTGGCCACAGTTCTTCCTTACATGCCCAAAGAGGCCGCACTGTCAGCATTTCCGGTCCTCCTCTGGGTCCTTCCATAATGAACGTTAGAGGAAAGGGTCGAATTTTGTTAAAGGGAAGACAGTTCTTGTTTCAGGGAGGCCACTTCTAGGGCAAGCTCTCTTAATGCTGTGTGTATGGCTGACAGGGGTGAGGGGGCTAGGGCCTCCTCTTTCATATGTGAAGGATCTTTCTTAACTTTTTGTCACTGCCACAGTTGCTTTAACAAGTGGGGAGATACAGCATGGTGTGGAGGCAGTAATTACACAGACTTCAGTTGTAGAGAACACAACTTGCAGTAATGCAGAATCCTGTAATTCACAACAAACCCAATGGGAATACACCTGACCGAGAACACACATGGCATGTAACAGCAATGTGAAGCAGAGCAGGTCTCAGATGTGCCATCATCACATGGGGGTTGCAATTGTGACTCGGCCCCATGCTGCAGAGAGCCCGTGTGGCCCCCTTGTATGCCTGGATAGGAAGAGCGGTGGGGCAGATGCATATAGAGGAATCGATCTCTCAATTTTCCTCCTGTGGCCGCTGAATGCCTGCGGGAGGGAAGGGAAGATAAGCAGGCATTCAACGGCTGCAGGAAAATTGAGAGATTCATTCCTCTATATGTAGCTGCCCCTGCCGCTCATCCTATTCAGCTTCCTTCTGCTAAACCCCTTGTGCTCTTTAGCCCCCCCCCCGTGCTCTTTCCTGGCTTCCCCTCAACTCCTGTAGCTCTCCCCTCTCCTGTTGGCTGCATGTGTCAGGATAGAGAGAGGGAAAGGGGCCAGGAAAGCTGTCTGACTTTTCTGAATGGAGAGTCAATGATCCATACTGATCACTGACTCTGTCCATTCATGTCTGAGGCATAGTAAACTGCTTCAGCTTGTGAATGGACAGGAAGCTCTGTGCAGAGCTATTCCTGTCAATTCATTCCGTGCAACTGAGGTTGCAGAGATGGAGATTGAGGGCTGTGTGCTCAATCTCCTTTCTCTGTCTCAAAGGTGGTACATCAGAGGTCTATTTAGACCCCTGATATCTCACCAAAGCCCCCAGCGGGGCTCCTAAAATATTGTAAAAAATAATAAAAAATAATATTGTAAAATAAAATGGTAAAAAAACTATTTAAAAAAATAACAAGAATAAAAAAACTACAAGTGGTGAAATTTCACTTATGTATGAAACCAACACTTTGCCAGGGCCTGGGTTTGAACCAAGAACCGCTACTGTGTCTGGCAGTAACTCTTCTTACTGAGCTACCTGAGATGCTGGGCAGATCTGTGCCTGATCCATTGGACAATCATGCCTTGTGCCTTGTTTTCTGCGGAACCTTGAACTCTTTGTTCCCCCCATGAACCTCCTGATTTAAGCCATGTCTCTGATTTTTCTGTTTGCCAGATTATCGTGCTTTCTCCAGACAGTATCTTGCTCCTGATATCCCTGCTGCCCTCCATATTTTGCTACCATTCGTTATCGACCCTTGGCTTTTTCCTCGATTATGCTTCTGCCTGATCCCAACCTGCAACTACTCATTACTTACCTTTTGGCTTCTTTACTAACTACACTTCTGTTTGATCCATACCTGCTTATCCTCTTTTGGACCCTGGCTTGCTCACCTCCTGGTGGGGCGATTCTGAGAACCGTATCTAGGTACTAACAAGGAGCAAATCCATCTCCACCATCAGGAGCTCTGGTGAACACTGGTTGGTATGTAGAATCCGCACCTCAGGTGAGTCTGCGTCATCCACCAGGGTGACCTGCCTGTATACCTTTTTCCCATAATAACTCTTACAGGAGTGAATTTCCCTTCCTAGGGGGAGATTTCCTCTCACTTCCTGTTGTCTCCCTCCGTTTGTAAGTAGGAGTCGTTTGTAAGTCGGATGTTTGTAACTAGGGGACCGCCTGTATATATTTTCTAATTCACCAGGCTGCGTTTCCTTCTGAGAAAAGGAAGGTAATGTTCATTATCTATCTTCTGATTGGGGAAGCTCTAGCTTGGGCCAACCCTTATATAGAACAAAACAGTGCTGCTTTGAATAATTTTGAGACTTTTTTGACCACAATGAATCAGCTTTTTGATGATCCCAACTGCTGCGCTACAGCCGAAGCAAAGTTGCATATCCTGCAGCAGTGTTTACTCTGTTGCTGAGTACAAAGCTGAATTCAGATGTTGGATCAAAGATACCCCTTGCAACCCTGCAGCGCAAACAAGCCAGTTCTTCACTGGAGGCTGGGCCTGGGATAGCTGGGCACTCGGGGCAGCATCCAGGTGGGACGCATGGGCCCTGTGGATCTCTTGACCCTGCATTCTCGCAGGCAGTGATCAATTTGCATGGCCAAATTGATCAAAGAGTCCAGGGTGTGAGGAACCCCGACGCGGGCCAGCTCATCCTTGAGCGGCTTGGAGAGACCCAACCTGAACTGGTAGCAGAGGGCCGCATCATTCCAGGCTGTATCAGCGCTCCAGCGCCGGAACTCAGGTACATAATCTACCAGCGTGTGGCAGCCCTGCTGGAGGGCATGGAGTGCAGCCTCCACAGTTGCGGCCTGATGGGGGTTTTTGTATAACTGGGCCATGGCTTGAAAGAAAAGATCTAGACTGGTGGTTTCTGGGGCATTCTGTTCAAGAAGACGGTGGGGCCAGGCTTGTGGCTCGTCTAGAAGGAACAAGATAATGAGTCCCACCTTGGTGGCTTCCAGAGAGAAGGTCCGGGGTTGTAGTGCAAAGTACAATTCGCAGGAATTGCGAAACGCCCAGAACTTTCTACGGTCCCCTGTAAACTGTCCAGGAATGGGCACTTTGGGCTCAGTAGGCAGGGTTACAATGGTGGTAGCCTCACTGGGTCCAGCTGGTGCTGGGGCAGAGAGATCCTAAACTCTGTTTTCCAGCTGAGTGTATCCCTCTTGCAGATTCTTCACTGCTTGTTTAAGTCCGGCAAGGACACAGTTCTTCCATAGGAGAGGACTCCCGCGCATGGCTATCCGTTACTGTCACGTACCTGGTGGTAGAGTCTGGCTTATGCAGTGGGCAACCTCTCTTACTACCCTGATTCGGGAACCTCTGGTAGTAAGGGCAGGTGGTTCGAGAGTGCAGGATGGCACGAGGGCTGGACTTGGTCACAAATGGCAGGTGAAGGTCCACTGAAGACTCGTGCAGGCAGAATAATAGTGATGCAGGCCGGGTCAGTAACAGGCTGGCAGTGCGGTACAGATGGGTCAGGCAAGCGGATGGTCGGGCACAAGCAGGGTTGGCAACAGGCGGGCAGCAGAAGTACACAGGGATCAGGCAGGAGCGGAGTCGTAGCCAAGCCAGGGGTCGGTGCAGGCAGATAACAAGCGGAGTCAGGAGGAAGTCGGGGTCACAGGTATGCCGGCTGGAGTTCCAGGTTGCAATTCCTGACACTCTAGTCATTAATTGTCCTAACAAAGTTAGAAGAACAATTGCTGTGACTGATGTGATGGTGCCTGAACAAATAAACTCAATTAGCCAGTCTATCTCCTCATTGATTCCCAAAGAAAATAAAGTAAATTCTCCACTATGTCATTTTGTCATTCCTATTAAGCTTATCTTTGAGGGCCATGAAATTTCCTGCTCTGCTATCCTAGACGCTGGGGCTGGAGGACGCTTTATGGATATTGAGTTTTTGTTGATGGTTCACCCTTATCTTCAGGACCTGTTACCCATAAAACAGTTCTTCTGGTACTCCAGTTTGAGACTGACCATGGTGAGACCATCAGCTTTCAGCTGATAACATCACCCAAATTTCCCATCATCTTGGGCATTCCTTGGTTCTCCACTCACAATCCATCCATCAACTGGGGAGCACGGACTATAGATTTCACGTCCTCCCATTGCAAGGGATACTGTAGTGAACTTGGTCAAACAAGTTTTCCACCGGTCAAGGAATTTCAAGTTGGTGTGGTAACTACCCAGTCATAAGATAACTTGCCTCCACAATACCATGAGTTCCGGGATGTCTGTGATAAGATAAATTCCAATTCCTCCTCACCACTCATATGATAGCCCCATTGAGCTGCTCCCAGTGGCAGAAACACCTTTCGGCCACCTTTTCCATCTGTCAGAACCAGAATTCATGGTGCTCTGGGAGTGGCTTGATGATAATTTAGAGAAAGGCTTTATTTGACACTCAACATCTCCTGCAGGAGCAGCCCTGTTCTTTGTTGAAAAGAAAATGTGGGCTTACAATGCCAGGGGGCGTACATGTATGTCCTCCCATGCTTGTGCTTCTCGTGCGCCCCTGCAGCGTGCGGGTGGTGCGTTCTGTGATAGCTGAATCCTTCGGACTTGGCTGATCACAAATCGGGGTAAAGGGCCAATCACATCGGCCCTTTAGCATGTGATCAGCTGTCAGCCAATGACAGCTGATCATAGGATGTAAACAGAAGCCGGTTATCTGCTTTTTTCCCCCTCACGCTATCAAAAAAAAGAAAGCCGATAACTGGATTCTGTTAAAGGGACATCGGTCCCAACATTGTCCACCAGTGGTCCTAATCAGTGCCCACCAGTGCCACCTATCAGTGCTCATCAGGGATGCTAATCAGTGCCCACCAGTGCCACCTATCAGTGCCCATCAGTGCTGCCAATCAGTGTTCATCAGTGCCTCATCATCAGTGTCACCTATCAGTGCTGCCTATCAGTGCCACCCACCAGTGCCCATCAGTGCCACCTATCTGCTTTTTTCCCCCTCACACTATCAAAAAAAAGAAAGCTGATAAATGGCTTCTGTTAAAGGGACATCGGTTCCAACATTGCCCACCAGTGCTCCTAATCAGTGCCCACCAGTGCCACCTATCAGTGCTCATCAGTGATGGTAACAGTGCCCATCAGTGCCACCTATCAGTGCCCATCAGTGCTGCCAATCAGTGCCCATCAGTGCCACCTCAGTGCCACCTATCAGTGCAGCCTCATCAGTGCCTCCTGATTAGTGCCCACCAGTGCCACCTCATCAGTGCCCATCAGTGCCACCTATCAGTGCCCATCAATGCTGCCTCATCATTGCCAATCAATGCCCATCAGTGCAGTCTATCAGTACCCATCAGTGCAGCCTATCAGTACCCATCAGTGCAGCCTCATCAGCACACATCAGTGAAGGAGAAAAACTACCTGTCTGCTAAATTTTAAAACAGACCATGAACATTTTTTTTTCTAAATTTTCGGTCTTTTTTTGTTTATTCAGCAAAACATAAAAAACCCAGTGGTGATTAAATACAATCAAAGGAAAGCTGTATTTGTGTGAAAAAAATGATATAAATTTCATATGGGTATAGCGTTGCATGACCACGCAATTGTCATTCAAATTGTGACAGCACTGAAAGCTGAATATGGCCTGGGTAGGAAGGGGGTAAAAGTGCCCAGTAGGCAAGTGGTTAAAAGCTCCCCTTGATCTTTAAAACATTGGAAAGACTTAATTCTGCCAAAATGATTACAAAACTTGACTTACAAGGGTAATATAATCTTGTCCGTATTCATCAAGGAAACAAATGAAAGAACGCCTTTAGAATCAGATATGGACATTGTGAATCCTTGGTTGTGCCCTTTGGTCTTTGCAACGCCCCTGCAACCTTTCAACGCTTTATCAAAAATGTTTTTGAGATCTGTTGGACCAATTTGTGATTGCTTATCTGGATGATATTTTCATCTTTTCTGATAACCTGGAGGAGCACCACACGCATGTTTGCACTGTCTTTGAAAGGTTAAGGCAGAATCGACTTCACATCAAACTGGAGAAATAGGAGTTTGAACAAATTCAGATCCATTTCTTGTGAGGTATATTGTTTTTCCAGATGGAGTGAGCATGGATCCCGAGAAGATTAAAGCAGTGGTAGATCAGCCTGCCCCTGGAACGTTAAGGAAATTTAACAATTTGTTGGGTTTTCTAACTTCTACAGAAAATTCTTAAGAAACTTCTCTAAGGTGATAGCTCCAATTACACAGCTAGCACAGAAAGGGGTGGAAGTGATGCGAGTGTTGTCTATAACAGGGAGCACTTCAGTGCTGCCATTTTGATATGACACACACACACATATATATATATATATATATATATGTATATATATATATATACATACATGCATACATGTGTACAAATTTATATCTCTAGGCCCAATACCTATAGTCCCTAACTGAATTAAAAATTGTAATTGTCATGATTGTAAACAGTAGTATAAATAACACTGATGGACATATTGGTGATATGACATGATAGCTTATAGAATTAGAGTTGAAAATGTTAACCACGGCATCTGCAAGCCCAACGCATTTCTCGGCTTTAGCTGTTCATTAGGGGCAGGCACGTGATACATGGCTGCAATAAAATAATATATGTCTAAATAAACTAATAATCAGATTAATCAGTGGTAAGCTGTGTGGGTGGGGTGTCAAAACCCTCCCATCTATACTTACCAATGTGACTATGAGCTGGCGGCACACCTCTGGAACCAAAGGGCCCCCACAGAGAACATCATCCCCGGGAGCTGTAGCGAGCATGCCCCACGACATAGAACCCACACACATGATGGCCAACCGTGCATAGTGACCCTTGAAGATGGGAGGCCAAGGGAAAGAGTGACCCACCTGGAGGGGTACCGGGGTAGGCACAGCCATGGAGCGCCCACCAATGCCATGCAGGCTGGCAAGAGGGGGGAGGAGAAAGGCGCCATCACCCAGGTGGATGAACTTCCCAGCAACTGGTGCCAAAACAACTCCCTGAATGCCCCCCAAGTGTTAAAACGCCGGCACATTGGTGCCAAATAATGACGCCATACATCCAGCGTGTGCAGCGTGATGTTGATGTGCAGTGCGGAGGCCCCCCTCATATCTAGTGTCTGAATTCATATGAATAATGAGTATACAACATATTTTACTGTAAAAAATTCATATTTGTACATATCAATAAAATGTATACATATATACATATACGCATACATGTGTAGAAATTGATATCTGTAGGCCCAAGACCTATAGTCCCTATCTGAATTTAAAATTGTCATGATTGTAAACAGTAGTACAAACAACACTGATGGACATATATGTTGTGTTCTCACTACTCATATGAATTCAGACACTAGAATAGAACATACTTTTCAAGCACTCACTTCATTTAAAGTCCCATTCTTGCTTTCTCATTTGTATTGATAGGGATGGAGGCAGTGACCCCCCTTTGGGCACTGCTTCATTCAAAGTCCCAAACCTTGTTTGCTTTATATAAATTAATGGAGATGGAAGTATATTGCAGTGCCTAGCTAACCCCTTTCCGCTAGTAGTATGTTTTGGAGATTAGCTCGTGAGGATTGCTTTTCACAGGAAAATACTCAGCAGGCTGGCCAACTTCTTTAAAATATGATGGCTTGCCAGGTTTATTGTAGAACCAAAACTTGCCGTCTGGCGCTAAACTAACAATCATGATTCCTCACTATACGGTGTGGGGCTGGCTCCAACACCCACAAAACATGAGCACAATGCAAACCTTGTTTTTTTTGAGTCCAAAATAGCACACAGAGCTCTGTCAGCTTTCCTCCACTGGGATCCAGGATCGAGCTCCGGTGAGATCTCTTCCTGATCATTAAATGCAGGTGGAGAGGGCTTTGGGTGGAGCAGAAAGTCTGGGCTGCAACCAGCTCTGCTACGGTGGTTGGAAAAACCTGGGTTGGACTCTCTCTAGTCGCCTCCAAGTGATTGTATGTGAGGCAACAAGTATCGCCCGTACATTATGGTGCCTCGCATAACGTTACAATATATATATATATATATATATATATATATATGAATTTTATTGATATGTACAAATATGACATTTTTACAGTATAATATGTTGTGTACTCATTACTCATATGAATTCAGACACTAGATAAGACAGTGGTTCTCAACTCCTGTCCTCGGGACCCACTAACAGTCCAGGTTTGCAGGATAACTGAAATGCATCACATGTGATATAATTTGCTGCTCAGTGATTGCAGTATTCTAGTCTGCATCTCCTCAAGGTAATACTTAAAATCTGGCCTGTTGGTGGGTCCCGAGGACAGGAGATGAGAACCACTGAGATAAGACTACATGCATCAATAAATATCTTTTATTCGACATACTTTGCAAGCGCACACTTCATTTAAAGTCCCATTCTTGCTTTCCCATTTTGATATGAAGATGCCATCAGACATGTGCTAGAGGCCTCAGCATCCTCACATGGGGGTGCCACAGGACACAGGCCACTGACAAGAGTGCCAAGGACAGACATGCCACGAGAACTAAGACCCCAATTAGTACTTAGACTCCGCACCACAGGTGAGCCTGCATCATCCACCAGGGTGACCTGCCTGGGCACCTATGCTGCTGGTTCCTGAGTGAGCTTCCCACTGCTATAGCAACTGGACTTCAAGCCTGACCCCTGTTTGTGACACACTGGTAAGGTGGCCCAGAAAACCCGGACTGGATTCCACCTTAGTTTTCTACATATGAACACATGCAAGGTAACACGTAGCATCCATCAACCACTTCGCCAGTGTCACTATATATATATGTATAGATTTATATACTGTATATGCTATATATGCTTGTACTGGGTTGGACCCCCTTTTGTCTTCAGAACTGCCTTAATTCTTTGTGGCATAGATTCAACAAGGTGTTGGAACCATTAGTCAGAGATTTTGGTCCATATTGACATGATAGCATCACACACGTAGTTGCTGAAATTTTGTTGGCTGCACATCCATGATGCAAATCTCCCTTTCCACCACATCGTAAAGGTGCTCTATTGATTGGAGATCTGGTGAATGTGGAGGCTATTGGAGTACAATGACCTCATTGTCATTTTCAAGAAACCAGTTTGAGATGCTTTGAGCTTTGTGACATGGTGCATTATCCTGCTGTAAGTAGCCATCAGAAGATGGGAATAAGGGATGGACATGGTCAGCAACAATACTCAGTTAGGCCATGGCGTTTCAATGATGCTCAATTGGGACTAAGGGGCCCAAAGGGTGCCAAAAATATCTCCCACATCATTACACCACCATCACCAGCCTGAACCGTTGATACAAGGCAGGATTTATCTATGCTTTCATGTTGTTTACCCCCAAATTCTGACCCTATCATCTAAATGTTGCAGCTGAAATTGAGACTCATCAGACGAGGCAACGTTTTTCCAATCTTTTATTGTCCAATTTTGGTGAGTCTGTGTGAATTTTAGCCTCAGTTTCTTGTTCTTAGCTAACAGGAGTGGCACCCGGTGTGGTCTTCTACTGCTATGGCCCATCTGCTTCAGGGTTTGATGTGTTGTGCATTCAGAGATGGTATTCTGCATACCTTCGTTGTAACGAGTGGTTATTTGGGTTACTGTTGCCTTTCTATCAACTCGAACCAGTCTGCCCATTTTCATCCACACAGCCGCCGCTCACTCAATATTTTCTCTTTTTTTGAACCATTCTCTGTAAACCCTATATGGTTGTACATGAAAATCCCAGTAGATCAGCAGTTTTTGAAATACTCAGACCAACCGTCTGGCACCAACAACAATGCCACCTTCAAAGTCTCATAAAGCCCCTTTTTTCCCCATTCTGATGCTCGGTTTAAATTTCAGCAAATTGTCTTTGCCATGTCTAGATGCCTAAAGGCATTGAGTTGATGCCATGTGGTTGGCTGATTAGCAATTTGTGTTACCAAGCAATTGAACAGGTGTACCTAACAAAGTGGCTGCTGAGTGTATATATATATATATATATATATATATATATATATATATATATACACATATACAGTATCTCACAAAAGTGAGTGCACACTCACATTTTTGTAAATATTTTATTATATTTTTTCATGTGAAACCACAGAAGAAATGACACTTTGCTACAATGTAAAGTAGTGAGTGTACAGCTTGTATAACAGTGTAAATTTACAGTCCCCTCAAAATAACCCAACACGCAGCCATTAATGTTTAAACTGCTGGCAACAAAAGTGAGTACACCCCTAAGTGGAAATGTCCAAATTGGGCCCAATTAGCCATTTTCTCTCCCCCGATGTCATGTGCCTCGTTAGTGTTACAAGGTCTCAGGTGTGAATGGGGAGCAGGTGTGTTACATTTAGTGTTATCACTCTCACTCTGTCATACTGGTTATTGGAAGTTAAACATGGCACCTCATGGCAAAGAACTCTCTGAGGATCTAAAAAAAAGAATTGTTGCGCTACATAAAGATGGCCTAGGCTATAAGAAGATTGCTAAGTCCCTGAAACTAAGCTGCAGCATGGTGGCCAAGACCATACAGTGGTTTAACAGGACAGGTTCCACTCAGAACAGGCCTCGCCATGGTCGAACAAAGAAGTTAAGTACATGTGCTCGGGGTCATATCCAGAGGTTGTCTCTGGGAAATAGATGTATGAGTGCTGCCAGCATTGCTGCAGAGGTTAAAGGGGTGAGGGCGTATGGTCTGACAACTGACAGGGTCAGCCTGTCAGTTTTTTAGACCATACGCCGCACACCGCATCAAATTGGTCTGCATGGCTGTCCCAGAAGGAAACATATTCTAAAGATGATGGACAAGAAAGCCCGCAAACAGTTTGCTGAAGACCAGCAGACTAAGGAAATGGATTACTGGAACCATGTCCTGTGGTCTGATGAGACCAAGATAAACTTATTTGGATCAGATGGTGTCAAGCGTGTGTGGCGGCAACCAGGTGAGGAGTACAAAGACAAGCATGTCTTGCCTACAGTCAAGCACGGTGCAAGGTCTTTAACATCCACCAGCTCTGTGATGTCATCATGGAGGAGTGGAAGAGGACTCCAGTGGCAACCTGTGAAGCTCTGGTGAACTCCATGCCCAAGAGGGTTAAGGCAGTGCTGGAAAATAATGGTGGCCACACAAAATATTGACACTTTGGGCCCAATTTGGACATTTTCCCTTAGGGGTGTACTCACTTTTGTTGCCAGCGGTTTAGACATTAATGGCTGTGTGTTGAGTTATTTTGAGGGGACAGCAAATTGACACTGTTATACAAGCTGGACACTCACTACATTACATTGTAGCAAAGTGTCATTTCTTCAGTGTTGTCACATGAAATGTTATAATTAATTATTTACAAAAATGTGAGGGGTGTACTCACTTTTGTGAAATACTGTGTATATATATATATATATATATATATATATATATATATATATATATATATACACTCACAAAGGCCTCAGTCCCTTTTTTAAAAATCCACTTCATGAAGCGCGTATATTTTGTGTGGGGGTGCGATTAAGAATTAATGGTACCCAGTGAATCTACTAAAAAGCAGCACGTTTCTCTTGCGAGTTGGGAATGTGCGTGATTGTGCGCACGTTCCCGGCACATTATAGTGTGAACCTAGACTAAGTCTAGTAATTCTAATCTGCAATTTCTTACATGTAATGCAATACTATAACAATGCTATTGAGCACATAATGTAAAAATGTAAACAAGATCTACTATACATCAATTGAAAGATCTATAGAAACATTTCAGTTAATTTTACTAGAACTGTCTGCTTTGTATTTTATTCATTTTAGAAAAAGGATGACATACTTTGAACCACACAACTGGTGTCTTTTTTTTTACAAATTATAGCAATAAAATATAGCATAAATGCTGATTCTGGAGTTTGTCTTTAAATTCACTAGTAAAATATACCCTCAAGACTTCAGATGTAGTAAGGCAAATAATAAAAATAGGTAACATTTTGTACTATGGCATTTTTCCTTTTTACTGAACTGTACTCAGCACTGGCTCACAAGAAACTTACCATCAGCATAGCACTGACATCTGTGCCTCCAACCTACATTCTTAAAGCAAA
Source organism: Glandirana rugosa (assembly GCA_018402905.1). Taxonomy (NCBI): domain Eukaryota; kingdom Metazoa; phylum Chordata; class Amphibia; order Anura; family Ranidae; genus Glandirana; species Glandirana rugosa. Next base: position 1,239,096 of record BLSH010476289.1, read on the forward strand.
TCTTGCTAATGAGACTTTCAACATGAGAAAATAATAACTAATATTGCTGCATAGTAACTGCTTTCATAGCAATATGACAGTATTAGACTATATATATACCTCCATTTAATCATAATTGCTAACAAATTACATTTCTGCCTAGATAAAATAAATATAAAACCTTACTGAATGACATTTATTGTGCTAAAGCATTATGTGTAGAGTTGAGCGAACACCTGGATGTTCGGGTTCTGCGGGTCCGAACGAACGTTCGGCACCGAACGTTGCCCGAACGTTATCCCGGACCCCGAACCCCGTTGAAGTCAATGGGGACCCGAACTTTTAGGCACAAAAATGGCTGTAACAAAGTCCTGGCAAGTGCTAGAGGGCTGCAAAAGGAAGTAAAATGGGGGTAAGAGTAGGGCAAGTGCCCTACAAAAAAATGGGGATAGGGAAAATAAATTAAAATCAAATAAACTAGGAGATGATTTTTGAACAATAATGTGTCACTTACAGCTGCAGCTAAAACCTCTCCCTTTAGAACTAGGAGATGATTTTTGAACAATAGTCTGTCCCTCTAAGCAGAAGCCTCTACCTAGTGTAGTCAGATCGCTCAAAGCAGCAGTATGTGAAATCTCAAATTACTCCCACAATCTCAAAAATATAAAATTAACCGCGCCCACTATAAAATGAGATAAAAAACGTAAAAGGTGTTGAAAAGTGGTGATGATTCAGGCTGCTCGCAAATAAACAATAGATCAGAAAATTGTTTAAACAGAATAATAAAATGGTTGCAGCGCCCAAAGATATTATATGAGGTGAATAGTCTATGTATGCAACATCGATAGAAAATAAATAATAAAATAAATAATTGTTCTTCCTTTTAAAAGGAGATAATGGCGAAATTTTAGAGTCTTATCCAAGTTTCACTAAAGGCTCATCAATGGGAATCGAGAAGGTACTCTTTCAGAGTCTTCAGTGTAATGAGCCCCTAAGAAGGGGCAACAGGTAATGGTAAAGCCTTTGAAAAATCTTCATGTACAAGACATCCTAGCGAACCCTGGATTCTAGTAAAGATGTAAGCTTACCAGACTCAGGTAGGACATGCGCAGGGGTCACAATCCACTTTCAGGGTAGTGGTAACCGCAATTCGTCAAGGACAGGAAATCCTGGGCATCTATAGGGTCCTCATGGACTGGTCATCACAGGTAAGGACTTCCACAGGTCATCATGGACAGGTCATCCCAAGCAGTATTGAAACGGAAAATGGGTCCAATCGAAAGGGGCTCCAAAACCTCTCTGGAATGCTCCACACGGTTCATCCAATGTTTAGCACATATATTATGAGAGGAAAAAGGCCAACATAGTGTGATATCGTTTCAAAAATTTATTTGAACATGAGGGATCAATAATACTCACATTGATGAAATATAAAAAGAGCTCTGGGTAAAAACAAAGTGACAGGAGGAGTAGGGAACCCGACGCGTTTCGGCTCACACAGCCGTCATCTGGGGTATTCCCCCCCCCCTGTCGTCACTCCTATTTATAATAAATGTTGAAGGTATACAGTCACCGTCCCTAGGGGGCTAAAAATGGAAATTTGCCTTTAGTTTTAAAAATGGCGTCACCGGCGTGCTTTCCACGCCTCATTCTCATAATTTTAGGTGCAATAAAGTAAAAGGGATTTTTGTATAACAAAATTTGTATCAATACGTGAAAAGACAATTAGCTATGTGTGGATGTGATATTAAAACAACAGGAAAGAGAATCTGCTGAAATGTGAAGAGGACATAAGCAGAAATTCAAGATAACTAATGTTCAAGGAAGTGATGTGGAAGCAACCCGGAAGTGAATTTAGCCGGCAGGCAGCCACGTGTGGGGAACCGCGCGTAGCTCAATACATGCTGAGTGTTCACGTCACTTCCTATATCAGAAGGAGGTGTCAGCAGAGAACGTCAAAAATAGAAAGTAATCGGGTTACAATGTGCGTAACCCATCGCATGGTGTGTGGTTCCCAACTCCGATATGGAGAAGGGAATTGTGTTTAGAAAGAGTATAATTAATAATAAGCGGGAGATTCAAGGTAAATATAGATAAAGAGTGTTGATGAAGTGAAGTGATTGGTGTATAAAAATAAATACACCTAAAAAGAGTGCGTGTACATATGTAAATAGCAAAATGGTATTGAAATATACCAAAAATTATAAAAAACATCCGTATGTAACCACGGTATGTAAATAATCATAAAGATAAAAAGGTTTTACTTTAAGATAAGGTGTAAGTACCATTTTTTACTTACACCTTATCTTAAAGTAAAACCTTTTTAGGTGTATTTATTTTTATACACCAATCACTTCACTTCATCAACACTCTTTATCTATATTTACCTTGAATCTCCCGCTTATTATTAATTATACTCTTTCTAAACACCATATCGGAGTTGGGAACCACACACCATGCGATGGGTTACGCACATTGTAACCCGATTACTTTCTATTTTTGACGTTCTCTGCTGACACCTCCTTCTGATATAGGAAGTGAAGTGAACACTCAGCATGTATTGAGCTACGCGCGGTTCCCCACACGTGACTGCCTGCCGGCTAAATTCACTTCCGGGTTGCTTCCACATCACTTCCTTGAACATTAGTTATCTTGAATTTCTGCTTATGTCCTCTTCACATTTCAGCAGATTCTCTTTCCTGTTGTTTTAATATCACATCCACACATAGCTAATTGTCTTTTCACGTATTGATACAAATTTTGTTATACAAAAATCCCTTTTACTTTATTGCACCTAAAATTATGAGAATGAGGCGTGGAACGCACGCCGGTGACGCCATTTTTAAAACTAAAGGCAAATTTCCGTTTTTAGCCCCCTAGGGGCGGTGACTGTATACCTTCAACATTTATTATAAATAGGAGTGACGACAGGGGGGGGGGAATACCCCAGATGACGGCTGTGTGAGCCGAAACGCGTCGGGTTCCCTACTCCTCCTGTCACTTTGTTTTTACCCAGAGCTCTTTTTATATTTCATCAATGTGAGTATTATTGATCCCTCATGTTCAAATAAATTTTTGAAACGATATCACACTATGTTGGCCTTTTTCCTCTCATAATATATGTGCTAAACATTGGATGAACCGTGTGGAGCATTCCAGAGAGGTTTTGGAGCCCCTTTCGATTGGACCCATTTTCCGTTTCAATACTGCTTGGGATGACCTGTCCATGATGACCTGTGGAAGTCCTTACCTGTGATGACCAGTCCATGAGGACCCTATAGATGCCCAGGATTTCCTGTCCTTGACGAATTGCGGTTACCACTACCCTGAAAGTGGATTGTGACCCCTGCGCATGTCCTACCTGAGTCTGGTAAGCTTACATCTTTACTAGAATCCAGGGTTCGCTAGGATGTCTTGTACATGAAGATTTTTCAAAGGCTTTACCATTACCTGTTGCCCCTTCTTAGGGGCTCATTACACTGAAGACTCTGAAAGAGTACCTTCTCGATTCCCATTGATGAGCCTTTAGTGAAACTTGGATAAGACTCTAAAATTTCGCCATTATCTCCTTTTAAAAGGAAGAACAATTATTTATGTTATTATTTATTTTCTATCGATGTTGCATACATAGACTATTCACCTCATATAATATCTTTGGGCGCTGCAACCATTTTATTATTACTCCCACAATCTGATCGTTGTGTACGATCGTAACGATCGTTGTGTTAGGCAGGGTTTGATCTGCAATCTGTCACTCAAAGCAGCAGTATGTGAAATCTCAAATTACTTCCACAATCTGATCGTTGTGTATGATCGAATTGATCGTTGTGTTAGGCAGGGTTTTATCTGCAATCTGTCAAAGCAGCTGTATGTGAAATCTCGATTCTCAAATTTCTGCAATCTGTCCCTCAGAGCAACAGTAGTAGTAATCTCAGGATGCAGGATCAGATGTTAAAATGTCTGCAATCTGTCCCTCACAAAAATGCCGGCAGCATCCTCTCCCTACACTAACCCAAGAGCATGTGACATGCAGCACTGTGACTCCAGCCTCATATAGAGGCTGGGTCACATGATGCACTGGCCAATCACAGCCATGCCATTAGTAGGCATGGCTGTGATGGCTTCTAAGGGCAAACCAGTGAAACACTTGTTGATTGGCTGCCCTGCAGCTATTCAACATGCGTGATCAACTACCAGAACCCAGAACCCGAACCCAAACGTTTTTTGAAACGTTCCGGACACCCCAAAGTTCGGTACGGACCCGAATGTTACAGTCCGGGTTCGTTCAACACTAATTATGTGTTTTGATACAGCTGCTTTCAAACTTGCAAGTAAAGTCATATGAAGGAAATCTTCAAACAAGCTCAATAGCTTTGGCAAGGCAAATCTACTCATCAAGGCTTTCCCCAATGGGCACCCATCAGTAGTTCAAACCAAAGAAATACAGAAAGGCATGGCCAACCAAATCTGCAAAAAAGAGCCCATGATAATTTTAACTGTTGATAAAAAGTAATATAAGAACAAGAGAAAACCAAGAACCATATGTTTAGTAATAGGCAGGCTTTACAGGCATAACAGGAGGCAGATAAAATCCAAAGATTTATTAAAGTCATTAAAATATAATTTCTTTAAAAGCATTAACCCCAAACAGGGGAGCTTGTATTGCAAAATAGAGTCCCCAAATCTGGAATAGAATAGGGCTATCCAAGATATTTGTACAGACACAATTTTACATTGTATACACAGCTTGAAAAAGTGGCGTTCAAAAGTTGCTCCAAAGCCAGACACCCAACGTGTTTCGCAAAAGATTTTACTTCTTCAGGTCAAGTTGGGTTGTGAACTAAATACAATGAATGAAAAAAAAATATAGATGATATCCATAGTGTTACAACAATGTTTTGAGTAAAACAAAACATTATATTATACAGAGTGCAACCAGAGAGTAATCACAGCGCTTCACTGTTTCCAAATTGTGTTATGTTACAGCCAAAATGGATTAAATTAATTATTTTCCTCAAAATTCTACAAACAATACCCCATAAATGACAACCTGAAAGAAGTTTGTTTGAAATATTTGCAAATTTATTAAAAATAAAAAACAAAAAAAATCACATGTACGTAAGTATTCACAGCCTTTGCTCAATACTTTGTTGAAGCACCTTGTGCACCAATTACAGCCTCAAGTCTTTTTGAGCATGTCTTTTTGACCTTTCAGAGGAGGAAGCCAAGTATAAGAGGGAGACCTCGCAGCAGACTAGCAGGAGTGACCGAGGAGGATCCAGTTCCTTTGCCCTCGGAGATATCCTGAGTACTTGTTTGAAGCGGAACTTGTCCAGGTATACCCATTTAAAGGCATATCACAAGTGGAGTTTGCTAGATCAGAGGTACACAAATCAACATCATAACATCTTAATGGTGTTGCATGACCTGTAATGGATCAGGATGGGAGGTGAGCGAGCAGGTGTCTGGTGGTGGTAATTTGACACACAGATGTTTTTCTATTGATGGACACCACATTAAATTTTATTACACGTTTTTGTTCTTGAAGTGGACTTTAAGATTATTAAAGAATTCTAAGCTATATAAAAGCTTATTATAACCCTTATCCTACGTGTATGTGGTATCAGTAAGCACATATCTCACGGAACATGTGTATATTTGATATTTTTTGTATACATATGACACCAGCTAGCGTAATATAACATATCTATAGCACGGGGTTCATTTATTTTATTTTATTTTACTTTTTTGAACAGCGCACCATTTTCCTTTTAATCCATATTTCAAGTAGTTGTTACCCCCCCCCAAAAAAAAAAACATGCTTATCTCCCTTTAAGGTACAAGCAATAGCATAGTGCTTTTGCCTTTTCAATTTCTCCTTTCAATCTTCTACAGTACCTGGTTGATCCTGCCTGGTCCTGACTTCCCCTCTGTGAGCTGACCACATGTATATGGCTGCTGAGCCATGTAATCCTGGTCAGTTTATTCCAGCTATCTCCTGTGCATCTCTGCATCTTCCCCCTCCTCCACCTCACTCTCTCCCTTTTAACTCCACAGTGTGCAGTAAGAACACAATCTCTTCACCACCCTCCCCTCCCCTCTCTCACTCCACCTCCTCCCCCTTCTACGTCTCTACGTGTCCTCTATCGACCTTATTTGACTGGTCCTAATGTACCGAGTCGTCGGTATATGTACACCAGTCGAGTGTCTCCCCTTCAGTCCTGGTCCGTCCTAGTTGGTCCATGACATCTTCTAACTTTCCTCTTTAACTTTTCCGTTTTCGTGATACGATAACGAACATGGAATTTCCCTCTATTCGTACAAAAAAAAAAACCCCCCCCCATTGTTGATGAACTTTATACCTAATTTTCCTTTTACCACGCGACAAGTTTTTTCATTTTATTTTATTTTATTTACTTGGGGCACGATATCTATACAATATAATGCGATCGACCACAGTATACATATGTTTTTTATAGTTTATATGTGTACAAGGCACTCTATACACGAATGACTATGGTGTATGTGCATCCTATTCCCAATATTAT
>BLSH010476289.1:1257369-1284691 GCA_018402905.1 Glandirana rugosa
TTGGTTATCTTTAATGTGATTCTTGATTATCGCTGTATTTGCTGTAAAATCCAATAAAAATTATTTCAAAAAAAAAAAAAAAAAAAATTAAAAAAAAAAAAAAATTTAAAACATTTTTGTCTCATGGAGAGAGAATGATCAATCCTCAAAAAATGTTAAACTGCTTCAATCGCTCTATCTTGAGGAATAATTGTATGTAAATGTGACATCTCGGCTGTCACCAAAAAAACATTCACCTTCCACCTGTTTATTACTCAAAGCCCTTATTGTAACACCTGTGTCCTTCAAAAATACAGCAACAATTCAATTTCTTCTTTATATTCCGTTTTACTTAATACCACAATTCCATCGTCTTTATCCGCCGGGCGGATGACTAACTCCTTATGATCACATAAAGATTTTATACATTGCTGCATCCAACGATCTGGTCTGTTTCTAATTTGTATTTCTTCCAGATGTCTTAATATAAGGTCTTTAAAAATGGATAAACTCTGAGACGAATTGCTCAGTGGATTAAAAAGAGAGGCATTCCTCAGCCCATATGAATAGCTTCACCTGACACCTCCTTTCTAAGTCCTACTGTATTAGACTCCTTTAAAAAATACCTGTATATTTTTATATTCATCTTACTAACAAATTATCTACCCAAGTTTCAAATGCATTAAGTTTCCTGGAAGGGGCAAACTTTAAACCCTTATTTTACCACTTGCCCACCGGGCACTTATACCCCCTTCCTAACCAAACCAATTTTCAGCTTTCAGTGCTCTCACATTTTGAATAACAATTACTCAGTCATGCCACACTGTACCCATATGAAATTTTTGACCTTTTTTCACACAAATAGAGCTTTCTTTTAGTGGTATTCAATCACTACCGGGTTTTTTATTTTTTGCGCTATAAGGGCTGGTTCACACCACAAAACGCATTCCAGGTCCGTTCCGGATGCGTTTCAGCATGCACATTTTTTAAGGTTTTTAGTGCGTTTTTGATGCATTTCCGGATGCATTCCATGTGCTTTTTTTCTTGTATTTTTTCACTATACTAGGGTCCAGTGCGTTTGTGACGAGTTCCAGTGCATTCCAGTGCATTTTACTGTGTTCCAGTACAGTCCAGTGCAGGAAAAATGCAGCATGTTCTACTTTTTTCTCTGGAACTGAAAAGCCCTTGAACTGACTGCACTGCTCTGAACTATGGCATTGGAAACCATATTAACTACTTTCCATACATTTTTGATGCAGAAAAAATGCACTGGACTGCATGAGATGTGAACTGGCCCTAAATGAAAAAAAGACTCAAAATTTTGTAAGATTTTGCAAATTAGTAATTTTTCTTCATAGATTTTAGCCAAAATATATACTGATACATATCTTTGATAAAAATAACCAAAATCAGTGTATATTATTTGGTCTTTGTGAAAGTTATAGCGTCTACAAGCTATGGTGCCAATCACTGAAAATTGATCACACCTGATGTACTGACGGCCTTTCTCATTTCTTGAGACACTAACAAGCCAGGACAGTATAAATACCCCCAAATGACTTTTTGGAAAGTAGACAATCCAAGATATTTAGTAAGATACATGGTGAGTTTTTTGAAGTTGTAATTTTTTCCCACAATTCTTTGCAAAATGATGATTTTTTTTTGTTTTCTACAAAATTGTCATCTTAACAGGTTATTTCTCACACAAAGCATATGCCTACTTGCAACTACACCCCCAAAACACATGCTGCTCCTCCTGAGTATGGCGATACCACATGTGTGAGACTTTTCCACAGCCTGGTCACATACAGAGGCCCAACATGCAGGGATCACCATCAGGTGTTCTAGGGGCATACATTTCAAATCTAATTTGACTACCTGTTACACTTTTGTGAGGTACTGTAGCTGCACTGATGAGCACTATAGTGGCATGGATGTGGCATAGATGGGAACTGAATAAAAACAAACAATTGGTCATGGGACTTTAAATGAGGTGAGTCACTTTTTTGAGGTTCACACTTTATTATACACAATTGCATAAAATAATACACAACTTCATGCCATAGAAGAAATTATATTGAATACTTTACAATAAAACCAATATAGTTTATTTATAGTGTAACATCATATGCATAATAATATAGGCATCATAATGAGAGAAACAGAGTAGAGAGAAACAGAGTATATAACATCTGTGAAGCTCGATAGCCATATGAACATCCATACAGTATGACAATGCAGTATAAGTATGTATATGAAAATATCACAATGAGTAAAGAGAGTAGCATCTGTGGAACTCAACTTTTTTATTGGATCGCATGTGTGTCCACTCATCAGGAGTTTGATGCAGTAACATATTGTGAATAATTAAAGATGCCCCTCAGCCCCGGGACGGACGTTCTCCTGGGCTCTTCTAACCTTCCTCCCACATGCTGAGCCCTTTGTTTCCAGAGTAGACATGTGAGGATCTAGACATTGACCAACATATTTTTTGTTCTTCTCCATTTATTGGTGGAGAATTTTTGATTATACATACATTTTTTCTTTTTACACAGACCTCTGAGATTACCATCTTTATTTATTCACAATATGTTACTGCATCAAACTCCTGATGAGTGGACACACATACGATCCACGAAACGCGTTGAGTTCCACAGATGCTACTCTCTATATTTTCATTTACATACTTATGATGCATTGCCATATATGGATGTTCATATGGCCATCAAGCTTCACAGATGTTATATACTCTGTTTCTCTACAAGACCATTAGGATACCTATATTATTAAGCATATGATGTTATGATATACATGAACTATATTGGTTTTATTGTAAAGTATTCAATATCATTTCTTCTATGGCATGAAGTTTTGTCTCGTTTTATGCAATTGTGTATAATAAAGTGTGAACCTCAAAAAAGTGACTCACCTCATTTAACCTCCCTGACGGTATGATTATTTCAGATTTTTGGTGCTGAAAGCGGTACCATTATTTTACATGGAAATTTGGCGTTTTATATTGTAGGCCTGTAATTCTTAGGAATATTTCACTTAAATCTGTCCAAACAAGAGTCTAGTAGACATCCCGGGTATGATAAAGTTTGAAACATGAAATCATAAATTATAGTATAATAAATAACTAGAAATAATTATCAAAAATAATAGCGTAATAGTAATAAAATGTATTCAATAATGTAATCAAACCAAAAACACTGAAATTTGCTCAGTTGCAGAATTGTCGCTGTCGTCACTTTCAGTTTCTGATGATAAATTTCCCCAAAAATCAGTATCACTCAATTCTGCAAATGATTCTTATTTACTATCAGTGTTTTCTAGCTGATCAAAAACCACTTTTGACGTAAAGGGACACTTTTTGGTTGCCATGGACATTCTCAAGTTTCCAGTCAGAAAGAATGACATATATGATATAAAAGTGCATGCAGGGCACTGGGCAAAACACTAGGGACAAAGGGGATGTGAAATGATTTCATACAGTAATGTAATCTTACAGATTACAGTGCTCTGTATGTATACTGTGTGTTTCACTTTTTGAATTTGCCGCCAGCCTGACGCTCTGACGCTCGCAGGGAACGGAGCTCGGCACACAGAGGCATCGGGCGGAGGACACAGCCCGCAGACGCGGCGGGGGACATTGCTGGATACAGGGGACAAGGTGAGTAATGCTGCCTGGGTCTAGCGATGCAATCCCGAGTGTGGCTCAGGGTTACCGCTAATGGTACTGAAATTCCACCCCAAGCCACACTCGGGAATACCGCCAATCAAGTTAAAGTCCCATGACCAATTGTTTGTTTATTTCTATGCAGAATTAGATGGAGGCGGATCATGGTGTATGCCCCAGATCAAGCTTCTTTTATGCTTCAGATAGGAACTGATGTGGCATGGATGAGCACTGATGCGGCATGGATGTTGCTCGGATGAGAAATGATGTGGCATGGATGTGGCATGGATGAGCACTAATGTGGCATGGATGTGGCACGGGCGAGTATTGATGTGGCATGGATGAGCACTGATGTGGCATGGATGTAGCATGGATGAGAACTGATGTGGCATGGATGAGCTCTGATGTGGCACGGATGAGCACTGATGTGGCATGGATGAGGACTGATGTGGCATGGATGTGGCATGGATGAGCACTGATCTGGCATGGATGTGGCATGGATGAGCACTGATGTGGCATGGATGTGGCACGGACAAATACTGATGTGGCATAGATGAGCGTCCTTGAACGGAGCGATCACGTGGTAAAGGGCTACTGTTATTGGCCCTTTACCTTGATCTGTTATGCGCAGGGTCCGGAGGATGTTCTAGGGACATAAATTACACATTTAATTTCTTGACTACCTCTTACACTTTTGAAGGCCCTGGAGCACCAGGACAATGGAAACACCCAAAAGAATGACCCCATTTTGGAAAGTAAACCCCAACGTTTCATGAGTCTTTTGAACACGTGATTTTTTTCCAAAAGTTTTTGGAAAATGTGGGAAGAAAATGAAAATGCATTTTTTTTACACAAAGTTGTCCATGTATAAGATATTTCTAACATAGCATTTACATAGTAAAAAAAACCCCAAAATCCATTCTGATACCACGTGTGTGAGACTTTTCCACAGCCTGGCCATATACAGAGTCCCAACATGCAGGGAGCACCATCAGGTGTTCTAGGGGCATACATTTCAAATCTAATTTGACTACCTATTACACTTTTGTGAGGCCCTGTAGTGGCACTGATGTGGCACAGATGAGCACTGATGTGGCATAGCTGTGGCCGGATGAGAGCTGATGTGGCATGGATGAGCACTGATGTGGCATGGTCATAGTACGCCCTCCCAGAACTAGCCAACTGCGCTGTAGCTGTCATTCGGCTATGGCCAAGTCAGCAAGTGGTTTATATTATATATATTTATTCCCCTTGATGGCCAGGCCATTTTTTGCGATACGGCACTGCTTTATTTTAGTATTAAAACAGAATTCAGTCGCCCTCCTACAATCCTTGAGCGCCAATAGGCTCTAATAAGTTCCAGTCCAGGTGAGCTGCTGCTAAATTAACGTAAATGCAAAAATCCAAACAGATACAATATTAGTCCAATGTCTCTTATGTTAGAAAGTGGTATCCGTAGCAACGCTTCTTCACACTTTTGAGATGTGACAGCTGATTGCGACAGACATCAGATAAAGACAGCACACAGTGAGGGATGAAAGATAGGAAAGATGTGAACACAGTTCTTGGTAATATTCGTGCACCATACACCGCCAAACTGCACCTCGTGAGCTACTCACATAGGGCTTGCACTTACCGAATAACGATAAAGTTGCGCCTTAATGATAAGCCCATTCTCTCTCCTCCAGAATGTATAAGGTGTTTAGTCCCACTCGGGCATGTAAAGAAACAAACCGCTAAACATAGTGTAGTAACTTCACGGTTTATTCAAAATGCATTATTCAAATGCATGCACTTATTCATACACTTACAAGATAATCAATAAAAGTTTGCACAAAACAATGCAATGTTGTAGTACTTCACTGCTACACCCTGAAATCCGAGCCACGGCTTCTCTCACAGGCACGAATCGTCGCTTCCAATCGGTGACACACATACGTCACTTCCTGGTGCCGCTGGGTCAAGCACTGACGCGTTTCGTCATCACAACTTCGACAGAGGGCATGGCCCAGTGGCGCAGCATGTCTGTTAAAGTACAGAGCCTCCGAGGGAACCACCCACCGATGTCACCTCTCAGCCAAAACAGCTGTGCACGAGAGAGCGAGAGAGCTGTTAGTCAGCTTACGAGGCTTCGTCCAACAGTTGTCCTCCACTGCACATGCTCTCAGGTCATCCGGCAACTAAGCCATAAATAAACAAAGCAGGCTAACAGTCACCCAGCAGACATGCGCAGTAAGGACATACATCTCCAAAAGAGCTACATCCCATTGTGTGTGCATTTGTGTAACCATAACATTTTTTTAAGTGCATAAAGCAGTGTTAATGGTGATTGCCGGTGCAAAAATATGTATGATATGTGTAGCGCTGCCCCCTTGAGGGTCGCTTGATAATTCTATTTCCCCTTGGTCTTCCCAACTCTGAGAGTCCTCCACCACCCCTGACACTCTGGGTTCACTCATGGTGTTACTTTTTTCCATTGAACACACTCAGTGCAAGGAACCACACAAGGTTGAGAATTCAAAGTATTTACTAAATTCTCTGTTGCATTACAGTAGAACTCCAATTCAAAACAGAAGTTGTACCACACAAGCAAATAGTTAACTGTTTACTTTAACGTTACACACATGAATGTCTAGATAACATAAAATAAGCTTTGCCACTTTAACGAATACAAGAGTGACACAAAGAGCTAAATGTGTGTCACAACTCTCCTCTATTCATTACCACTTCAATTATGACAAGTACCCTCTGTCTCCTCCAGTTGAGCTTAATCAGGATACCTGAATGTTCACCTGTGAAGGTCGTAAAGAGGAATTAACTAACGTAGATCAATAAGTAATAAAGCTTTAGGCTAACCAAGGTGAATCAGTAAACTGTAGGTAAATTGATACTACTCGGGAATGCTGATAAATCAGTACTATGCTAAAGAATACAACCACATTAGTATAACATTTATAAACAATGTACTTGGCTTATACAATTCAACCTGCTCTAGATATGAGAGTTCATAGGAGAATTCAATAGGGCTAAATGATATGACCCAGAGTCCTGCAAAGTGAGGGTAAAGTAGCTGTAATTGTAGCGAGCCTTCAATTAATGTTCAGTGCGTCTTCTGCCAGCTCTTTTTTCAGTGTTAAATAGTTAAAGAATTGCTGTATCCTTTGATTATGGCACAAAAGCAAAATACACAACTTAACTGCAATGTATAGAAACCTTCACAGTGATCACTGACTTAATTATAAACTTTCAACTAACAGCAATCCAGTGCCTTCAAGTGGTTATAATCCAGTTTCCTTATTCTGATGATCATGCACATGTGATTACTAACTTTGTGAGGTATACTTTAAACAGATCAGTACTCTTATAGATAGGCTTAGACCCACTCACCCAACTGAAAAAACGACTGTAGACGAACGGTCCTGCTGCTCAGATGATGGTAATGATGGTGAATCTGGGGATGATGGTACACTCCAGCTCTATGCTCCTGGATCGACTTCCACTGCGCTCCTCTCTGCAGCTCTCCTTGAACGATCGCTACTGCTGCCAGCTGGATCTGGAACAAACTCAGTTGGTGGTGGGGCGGGTTCTACAGATCATTCGCTGGAACACTATAGCAGACAGCTCGCTGGTACACTGACAATGCAGTCCGCTGGATGGATGCGTGTAGGCCGCAAGCCGCAATCCTGCTGTAAGGGCGCACAGAGTCCTTGCTGTTCGATCAACACCATCCAAAGAGGCCGCAACAAGCCCCTCCTTTCTCTTAAATAGACTCTCCCATGAGGCACTGTTCCTCCCAGGAGCCTTCCTATGCAGCATAGCATGATGGGAAATGAAGTCCTTCCACAACAGAGTCTGATTATAATCCTCACTGATGCACTACAAGTCCCACAAGGCACTGCTCCCACATGATTCCACTCTCCAGTTAATAGGATCAGCACTAGGGGAGCTCACCGCATATACCCCCAGGCACAAATACCCTCAATGCCAGAGGTGTAATGCTGGACTCCTGGCTACATATGTTTATCTCTGTCTGGAGGTTGTTTGAGAAGGTATTATAAGCAGAAATCAGAATGGCATGTAGTAATGCAGGTTCATCTACTATATTCATGTATGATGCACAAATTAACTTGTATAACACTTAGAAAGACACTGGATTATTGCTCTCTTGTAGGATGTAGACATGTGCACAGCCGAAAAAATTGTTGTTTTCCTTTTTTCAGAGGCTTTTTTTTTTTTTATTTCGGATTTTTCGTGATGATTGAAATCCATTTCGGAAAAAAAAAAGAAATCCATTATTTCAAATAAATTCGTAAATTTGGAAACATTCAAATTTGGTTTGTTCTATTCATAGAGATGCGGTATTCGTTATTATCGGTAATTTGGGAATTCAGAAACATTTGAATTTGGTTTGTTCCATTTGTGTAGATGCGGCATTATCAGGAATTCTGAAAAAATAGTTCACTAACAGGCAGATAAATTTGAAAGGAAATGCCAATACCTACCTAATTTAATATTTTATAGCTATTGTTATAGTTATTATTATTATTAATAATGATAAAACTATAATAATGGTTATACACTATTCAATTATAGGTAGATATTGGAATTTCCTTTCAAATTTTATTATTATAATATAAATTATCCAAATGTTTTTTGTTCTTTCAAATTTTCGGATTTCCGTTCTTACTTTCGGATTTTCGTTCTTTAAAATTTTTGGATTTTCGTTCTTATTGTCGGATTTTCGTTCATTCGGATTTTCGAATTTCGATGAAAAACGAATGCGGAACGGAATGAAACGAATTGCACATGTCTAGTAGGATACTGTGATTAGCGTTTATGACAATGCACTGTCCTAAGCTGCTGTATGTCCAGTGTCCATATCACATCTCACTACTGAGATTTTTTGACTAAAGCTAAATTGTTTTTGTTGGATTTAAATGATTTTGTGACTGGAGCTAAATGATTTTGTGACTGGAGCGAAATGATTTTTTTAACTGAAGCAAGCTATTTTTTTTGACTGCTCTGCCTCAATCTAAGCACTGCAAATGTGATCTCTATAACTAATCCAGTTGTGGCAAGATAGCTATAACTTACAGTCTCAGGAGAATTAGCAAACAGTGATATAAATGACATTTTGCAGATTGTAGAAAGCTTAAATCCAAAAACTTTGGTAGATCTTCATAGATGAACATCAGATATGTCAAAACTCACAGTATGTCTACTTCCAGCAGTTACACATGCTCAGAACAGAAACTAAAGACACACTAAAAAGAGGGCACTGCTAGCTATATAGAGCACCTCCTAGTTAGGGAGTGAGGACGGGACAAAATGATTTAAATGAAAACAAACAACAATGCATGTGTAGCATAATGGTACATCACAACGCACGATAGTGTGTTACCATACGTTGTGATATGCTTCAATGCATATGTATCAGGGGTACATTGCCTTAGTGCATTGGGGTGACATTGAAAATGAGGGGTGCCACAACAAGTCAACCCATGTATGGTGCATTGCAGTAATGCTTGTTTTAATACATGCTTTTGAGGGGAAGCCCAGGCCCAAGGGCACCGAGTCAGAAAGAGGTCACACACAAAGTCCTTGATGCTGTAATTTATCTAGTATATTATAAATAGGTTAGCAGAAGTGAATAAAAACAGTTTCTATAGGATCTGGTATTAGGCAATATAATTCTTGGTATTTGTACAATATCACCAGGCTTGGGCCTGTGTTACCAGAGGACGGCTTCTGCTGGAGGGGTGGCTCCACTGGGACAGCACTCTGATGCTGCTGTGAAGAGCCCTACTTCACTGGTTCAGATACGGGAAGTTTCCTCTGCACAGGTGTTGTCCTTGAGCTGAACCCCTCTCTGCATTATTCACTCTCCCCAACAAATATTGTCTCTGTTCCCGACCTACCACTCACTTCAGGCATTCCCAAATTATGTTTGTACCCTATTTTATAAGGTCCTAAACCAAGAAGGTCACCAGAGGTTGCAGCATCCAGTCAGACAGCTGGTACCTCTGATAGAGTCCACGAGGGGACATTTTCCCTAACAGACTCCACTCCCATCTGTATAATGGCAGAGTGCCACCTACTGGATAGAGGTAAACCTGCACCTGCCTACACTTTACCACAAATAATAGAATTGAATGGGCTCTAACAGAAATAATAGAGTGATAAAGTATAGAATAGAGTGATAATAGAGAATAGAGTGATAAAGCATATGGAATGGTCTATTAGGATACAAATGAGTGATAACGTAGATGGAAGACCCTATAGTCTATTAGAGATACAGAAATTAGAAAGGCTTGTAGTCTAAAGCCAGCCATAAATGGATCAAAATTTGGGCAGTTCAGCAGAGACTGGCTGAATTTCAATCCACATATGAGCAGGCTGGTTGTACAGAAGTTGAGCTACCATTAGATGCTGTACAACCACGCTAAAATTCCGTCTTTCTAAAACTGAGCTCATAGGCTACGGCAAGGATTAGACAGGTGCGTTTGTGCCTGTGATGCCACCGTCCTTTTGCCCATCTCTATAGCGGGTCCCGGCTCCAGTGAGCGGTTTGTTCCATCTGATGTGTTCTACCACAGCAGGTTCTGGCCTCTGTGAACGGTTGCTCAGCTTGGTGTGTCCATGCACTGCGGGTCCTGGCCCCGGTCTGCGGCCAAACAGCCCGGCAAGTCCTCCATAGTGTTACATCTCAGAGTTTGCCAATATCCACACTCCCGGCCACCTTCCCCAGCAGGTCCGAACATTACACTGCTGTCCTCCAATCTATCCTGTCTATCAGCCTTGAGCACTGTGCACCACAGCACCTTCACATGCTGCTTGCAAATTACTAAGATATAAGTGGATATTTAATAAAATAATGTTTTTAGCTACACTTACCTGGCGCCCTTTTTTTCCTTTTTCTGTTGTCTCTGAGGGAATCTCTACCTCTACAAGGAGCTGCCGGCCTGCGTATATCCTGCCGAGTTCCCTACTGTTGGTACTACCACATTTGGCTTCCTATGGACTCAATGGACTTTGAGTATCTCCATCCTTTATTACGACCATTTATTTATTTGTTTATATTTGTTAATTTTGTACCAGCATTAACCATCACATATCAGTGAGCACTGACTTACCTGCTTTTAAGGCTCCATGCACACTGGACACTACCTGGGCTCTTTCAGCGTTGGGCAGGAGACGCTGTTTACAAAACGTTCTTTTGCAGTGTTTTGTAAGCAGCGTTTACCGGCGTTTATCTGCATTTTTTGGCGTTTTTTTTTCTTCATTGGCTTCCATTGATTGCACAAAACGCCAGACGCCGATAAACCGGCGTTTACCGGCGTCTGCGTTTTTTGTGGTCAGGAGAACGACTTTTGAACGCCAATTCAGGGCGTTCAGATAACAGCCCAAAAACGCCACTGCTGATAAAAAGACAATAAACGACCATGTGTGCATGGACACATGGTATAAAATAAAGGGGCATTTTGGGCTGTTAAAAAAACGCCAAAATGACCAAAAATGGTCGTTTTTCAGATACAGTGTGCATGGAGCCTAAGTGGTGTATTGTTTGTATATTGATGCTCCTTTGCAAGACATACAACAGGAGAGCCCTGGGACTTGACAGCAGCCATCACAGCTGTCATCTGTGCCCTTGTTCCCCCTTTCCACATTTACTGTATATACTTTGTACCCTTGGCCACCCCCTTCACTGACATTAACCTCTCAACTCCCACTCCACACCTTGCTCCCTGCCCATCACATCTTATCGACTAATACATCTCCTCAACATTATTATTAATATGTCCAACCTTGTCCATTATGGCACAGACACGCTTTTGCTAGTGTAATATTATTCTAATAAAACAATGTAAAAAATTCAATTTACCTGCCTTAAGAGTATGACTGAATGTTCAGCTATGTTTTTGTGCTCTTACACAAAGAAAGACAAAATCCGCCCAGCATCAACCACAAAAAAACAATGTTTTTATATAAAAATATTTCATGAATAAACACATCTGTTTTTAGACAAGGCAACAGTTGTCAATTAATTTATATTAAGAATAAATAAATGAGAGTTTGCTGACTTAAATTGAGCTTCTTTTCTTTTAAAGTTGTATGTTTTTGTCAGTAAGCTGAACATTTGAAAGACGTGGGACACGGCAAGCATGATTGGACATACATTAGAATTTTATATTAGCTAAAAAAGTAGACCCTGTCATTTATGTAAAGGAGATGGGTAGCGAGTCAGTATGGAAATCAATGTGAAAACATCGACTCAGCTAAAATGTGCTGTCTAAACACACATTTTCTTCTATGTTAAATAGATACTATTGTCAGATTTTATGTCAAATACAGTTCTTTACTGTATAATAATTAATCAGGTTTTGTATATTTTCATTTGAAATACGTGCCCAAGATAGATCCTCTGATTGACATTTATTACAAAAACATTTCTGTTGGCATTTGTTTTTGTTATTTGACTTTAAAAGCATTCAGCCACCAAGAAAACAAGTGCTAGCGCAATCCAATAAACAGACATAGAAAATAAAGTATTGTCTGAAAGTTCCCCTTCATATGTGTGCTTATTTATGTACATTTGTCATTTTTTTGAGGGCATAACAAGGCAAGATATTTTTCCTATGTTGAGGGTCTGGTATGGCTAGGGAAGGTGGGGGGCACACACTTGCATTCCCTTTTTGCCAACGTTTCAAAACAAAACTTCCAGGAACACCTTTTATCTGTGTATCCAGCAAGCCATTGTAGGCGGAGAATTTATAGTACTTTAACCACTTCAGCCCCGGAAGGATTTCCCACGTTAGGACCAGAGCATTTTTTGTGATTCGGCACTGTGTCGCTTTAACTGACAATTGTGCGGTTGTGCGACGTTGTACCCAAATAAAATTTCCACACAAATAGAGCTTTCTTTTGGTGGTATTTGATCACCTCTGCGTCATTTCTGATCACCGCTATAAACAAAAAAAGATCGACAATTTTGCACAAAAAACAATTTCTTACTTTTTGCTAAAATACATATCCAAAAAAATATATATATAAAAAAACGAATTTATTCATCGGTTTTGGCCGATTTATATTCTTCTCATACTTTTGGTAAAAAAAATAAAAATCGCAATCGCCGTTTATTGATTGGTTTCCTCAAAAGTTGCCATGTTTACTAACCATGAGAATTAATTTCTGGTGTTTTTACAATTTTTTTTTTTTTACTAGTAATGGTGGCGATCTGCAATTTTTATTGGGACTGTGATATTGCAGCGAACATGTCGGACATTTTTGACACCTTTTTGGGACCAATGACATTTATACAGCAATCAGAAATTTAAATATCCACTGATTACTGTGTCATTGGCAGTGAAGGGGTTAACCTGCAGGGGGAGATCTAGGGGTTAAGTGTGTACCCTAGGCGTGTTCTAACTGTGAGGGGGCTGGGCTGCCAGGGGCATAAGAGATCTAGCTGATCCCAGTGACAGGGGTCAGTAGATCTCTGACATGCTGCTTGACAGAGTGGGGAATTGCAGTATTTACAGCAGTTCCCGATTTTTGTTCTCTGCCAGGCAATCGCGGCTCGCTGGCGGAAATCAAGTCCGCCCAAGCCGCGGCCACGCTCCTGCAGAGTTCGGTGGGCATGCCTACAGTGCATGCGCAAGCGCAAGCCGCCGTTTATAGATGGGGATTCGCGGGACAGAGCCACTCTGCAGCAGTAAATGTACGCGACGCATTCGGAAAGTGGTTAATTAGGCGGGGGCTTTCAGTTAATATGAACCTGGTTCTACAAGAGACAAAGTGTTAACTGAATGGCTTTAATTATGGCGTTAATAAACCATTTTTTTTAACCTGCAAGACAAAGTTATAATGTGCTAGTATGCATTGAAGAACAAAGCCCTTCCAACGGCAAGCTGTCACCCATCTTCACCCGTATTTCTTCCAGTTTCACAGGCTCCGGCTACGTGAATGGCCGGAGCCACGATGACATCACTCAAACGCATGTGCGTGGGAGCCGCTGTTTGCAGCAGGGGACTCACAAGGAATGGCCCAGGTTGCCGTTCCTTCAGAGCGCATCCTCCGGAGAGGTCACCGGCTGTATGTACAGTAAATATCTCTATTATTATTATTATTATTATTAATTTGTTCCGTTCCATTCATTTAGATGCGGCATTTGTTATTTCGAATAATTCGTAAGTTCAGATAAATTCGTATTCGTTATTTTCACTAACAGCCAAATTTGAAAGGAATTCCAATACCTATAATTTAATAGTTATTTATTATTATTTTGAATTTTTGTATTTTCAAATTTACGAATCGCGGTCATAACGAATGACCTGAAAAACGAAAAAAAAAAAAAAAGAATGAAATGAAAACGAACAAATTTTTCAGCAGTGCACAAGTCTATAAGACAGCTGTAGTTGTCATGGTTAAAAAAGAACAAAAGTAAACAAAAACAACAAAAAAAGCACTGGTAGTAACAGTAAGCACAGACATTGGTTCCAAGGTCTTAAAAGAGGTCTGTAAACATTAACTACATGAACAATCATTCTGCACAGTAAAGGAATGGGGGAAAACACGAGATACATAATTAAGCAATGAAGATGGCGGTTTGCATGCATCTTCTTACAATATACTCACGTACTTATTTCACAACGGTAATTTTTTGCTGGCTTTATATTCCACTATTCCACCTTTTAATCAATTTACTTATCCAACATTTTATTTGATATACAAAGTCTTGCAGTCCACTAAAAAAAACCTAGGTATGTCAGACTATACTAGATTTATATCACTATGGTCGAATAGAGCATTTCCGGAAATTCTACAACTGGAAGCATTTTCCATATGGGAGTGTGCAGGGATTACACCTCTGACACAACTGTACTGCGATGGGGTCTTGAAAACGTATCAGCAACTTTTTACTGAATATAACCTAGATCAAAAATATTTGCAACAAAGACATGCTTTGAATATTCAAGATTTGACCTCAATGGTCTCTTTTTCCTCTGTTCCTATTTTGGACTGTATAGCCAGAGTTATACTGAAGGGCCTTATTACTAAAGTCTATAGACAATTATTATATGAGATGCTCTCTGGTTTTACTGTCTGGCAAAGATAGGGGGTTCTAGGGGATATCAGCGCCTACAGGGGGGGGGCTTGTTTGCCTTCCTTGGTCATTCTGGTGTGTGCTTGTCGAGTGGAGGCTCCAGTTGGGAGACTGGAGAGCCAAAAGCCACTGTCTGCTGCTGAAGGCTGGCAGAGGGGCTGAGGATCTAGCTTGAGACCACTGAGAGAAGCTGCTTGCGGGATACTGCTAGGGGGTTACCATTTATCGAGAGGCGTTCTGTGAGTAAAGGCTGGGAGTGTCATCAACCCTTTTGTGCGCAAGAGTGCTGTGATTGCTAAGATGTCTTGTCCAGAAGAGCATAGTCATTCCATTCCTAGTAAAGGGGCTGTTGCTCGGACTGTTCACAGAGGAAGGCTCAACCTCCTCAACAATGTATTAAAGAATCTGTCCACTATCTACCACACAGGGACAGTGTTCAGAGTTTCAAGAAGCACCTTTAGTGTCCTCAAGTTCTTTATAGCAAGTTATTTGAGTATTCTACTTTCCCCATTCCCCATCCAAGTTTAACCCTTTATTAACCCCTACAGATCCGTGCTATTGCCGAAGTACGGCTCCAGCGCGGATCTGAAATGCCGGGACGACGTCCATGGACGTCGTCCCCTGTGCACGCTCCTGGCGCGCGAGCGTGCCCGTGGGTCGGGCGGACTCGATGTCCGCCCGAGACCCGCCGATCTCTTTTAGCAGCCTCAGAACGGGGAACCGCCGATGTAAACACGGCGGTTCTCCGTTCTGTGACAGGGGACATACCAGATCTACTGATCCCTGTCACTGGGATCAGTGAGATCTGTTATGTCCCGGCCAGCCCCGCCCCCCCACAGTTAGAACACACCCAGGGAGCATTGTTAACCCCTTCACTGCCCCCTGCAGGTTAACCCCTTCACTGCCAATGACATTTACACAGTAATTAGTGGATATTTAAATTTCTGATCTCTGTATAAAGGTCATTGGTCCCAAAAATGTGTAAAAAATGTCCGAAATTTCTGCTGCAATATCACAGTCCCGATAAAAATCGCAGATCGCCGCCATTACTAGTTAAAAAAAAAATAATAATAAAAACGCCATAAATCAATTCCCAGTTTGTAGACGCGATAACTTTTGCGCGATTTTTTTTTTTACCAAAAAATATGTAGAAGAATATATATTGGCCAAAACTGATGAATAATTTTTTTTAATGGATTTGTACTCTAGCAAAAAGTAAAAAATATTGTTCCTTTTTGCAAAATTGTCGCTCATTTTTTTGTTTATAGCGGCGATCAGAAATGACGCAGAGGGGATCAAATACCACCAAAAGAAAGCTCTATTTGTGGGAAAAAAAGGACGCAAATTTTATTTGGGTACAACGTCGCACGACCGCGCAATTGTCATTCAAAATGCGACAGAGCTGAAAGCCAAAAATTGGTCTGGGCAGGAGGGGGGTTTAAGTGCCCAGTAAGGAAGTGGTTAAAACCAACAGCCCTAGAAAGTTTCTTGAGCCAAAGGAGTTAAAGTGCATGTTACTAGTGGTTCCTCCAGGGGTAGAGATCCATATGGCTTGCTTTAAGATCATTGGGGAGGGAAGTTTATCAGTAGGAGGGATGATGTGTGTGTGAGGCTGGGGAAAGGTGTCTGTCAGCAATGGGGTGAGAGATAGTGTTATGTACCTGATGGAAGAGTCTGATACGATGAGGAAGGCCTCTCTGGCTTAGAGCCTGATTGATTGAACAGGAGTTTCCGGAGTGCAGAATGGCACGAATGCCTGTTAGTCTTGTTAGCAGCAGAACTGAGCAGGGATCTAAGCCAGGCAAGGGAAGCTGTCAGTGGCCCACAGTGAAGCAGGTGTGCTGAGAAGTAGCCAGTGAGTAGTGGACGGGAACGTGTTTAAAGAGAGAAAAAAAAAAGAAAAAGCAAAATGCATGAAAACTGCATGCAAAAAAGCATCAAAACTCGGGTTTAAAAACGCACCGCAAAACATGCCACAACCACATAGATATGAACCTAGACTAAGTGTACCTAGAAGAATTGATCCTGTTTTAAAGGTAAAGGGTGTTGAAGGTATTTATTTGATTTGGATTTCTCTTCTGTTTACTTTCCATTTTGTTAATTAATAAAAACAAACAATTAACATTTCTATTTCTGAAAGCATTTTTAATTCACAGCATTTTTCACATCTACCTAAAATAACTTTTGCACAGTAATGCTGCAAACACAGGAATGGTCATAAATTAGGTACCACATTATCTGGACATACACAGAGTGCTTGAGAGTCGCTTGTATAGATACTTATTTGTGCCAGCTTAGGAGATGTCTTGAGAGATATTTGTCAGCTGGCGGATGGGTGTTGCTGCAGACTCTGCCAGCTACCCCATGCACTCCCTCCTCCGACCCTCCTTGTCTCCTTAACCCCATTCTCATTGTTAGAAGGTGTAGTTCCCCTCGATCCAGCAGGTGGCGCCTTGCTTCTCAGGGATGGAGTGGAGACCAAAGGGGAAGATGTTCTCCTGCAGCCTCCATGGGTGTTACAAGGGAGGCAGCTGCCCGATTAGCCAACCATCTTGGGTCAGGTCAGTGCTAATAGCAGTGCCCTAAAAGGTTTGGAACATATTTTATGAGTGGATAGTGTAGGGGGAGGAACACTGTCTGGCAGGGACAGAGTACTGGAGACAGGGAAAGGTTCCAGTGAGAGCAGATCCAGAGTAGGAGGACACCGCTGTGTGGTGTAGTCAGCACCAATTTCCAGAGCTGCTGTTGCCACTCGCTCCTGGCTGTTTTGAGCCACGTTTGTGTCAGCCACCTGCCAGCCTTCAACATCTCCAGCAAATGCTGGAGAAATACTCAGTCTGCACTGCGCCCATTGTGCCTGAGGATACTCTGCTGCACAACTGAATCAGTATGTAACCTCCCGGTAGCAGGAGGCCAGCTATACTGCTTTGCCACTCCTGCGCCTCAAGGACAGTGATAGCGTTCAGCTGGGACCTGCATGGTGCCTGGATGGAGAGGTCACTGTACCAGTTACTGAAAGTTAGTGAACCTGTTACCGGAGTTACTGCACCTATTACTGAGAGTTACTGAGCCTGTTGCTGAGCATTACTAAGCCTGTTACTGAGTGCTCACTTCTGTGCCATGCAAGGGTTAAAGTGGAAGTCCATACAAAAACTAAAATCTGCATCTACAGTATAGCCACCCACATTCTAACACTAACCTATCTAGCCCTGTGAAGAAAAAATCAGCATACATACCTTTTCTGCAGGCGATCCTACCTGATCCCATGCTGAGCTGTCAGCCACGGTGCAGAGGGCAGGGACAGCGGAAGCCCCATAGTAAGTCTATGGGTGATATCACTTCCCATTCATTTCACAGCTGTTGTCGGCCGTGCCCTGTGCAGAGCTTTCGCCGATTGAGACTGGGTCGGATCGCCTGCAGAAAAGGTATGTATACTGATTTTTTTCTTCACAGGGTTAGATAGGTTAGTGTTAGAATGTGGGTGGCAATAGATGCAGGGATTTTAGTTTTTGCATGTACTTCCACTTTAATGGTGGAACTGGATTCAACTAAATATAATACTGCTTTGTGCAGGGTACCATCCTGCTGGCACCGCCCACATCATGTCCCTGCATACAAATCCCTCCTGACATGAAATATTACCAGCTTACCCCCACATGGAGATTTTCCCCACAACATTAACTTAGCTCACATCCCTACCTGCAGCATTTTCAAGGCTGAGCAATGTGTTCCCATCCCTCCTGCATGTGGGGTGTCAGCAGCAGCCAGCAGTAGTTATGCTGTGCCTATAGGCATGCGCACATAGGGTGGAAGGTGTGCCTGGGCACACCCTAATCACCCTGTACTGTGCAGATTTCCCCTGCTGCCTGGCTGTAGAGAAAGAAGGGACTGGGTTATCTCTGTCCTCAGTCTCTTTCTCTGTCTCTGTTTAGACCCCTGATATCACCATATCCCCCCAGCAGGGCTCCTAAATAAAATTGTAAAAAAAATAATAAAATATAATATTGTAAAAAATAATAAAAAAACAAAATTGTAAAAAAATAAATAAAATAAAATAAAAATAAACTACTGACACCTATCTCTGCCCTACTGACACAGTCCTCTGCCCTTCTGACATATATACACAGACACTCATGTTTGTTTGTGCTTTGTGGTGCACACCCTAATCCAATAGGCTGCGCACACCTATGGCTCTGCCCCTGGGTTTTTTCAGCAGTAGCAGCAGCAGTACTGTAGATCGGGGTGAGGATCTAAATTAATGAAGATTAGAGGGCACAGAGCAAGAGTGTAGGAGACTGCAGGGGAGAATTAAAAGGAGATTGCAGACTCACCGGGCAGTGTATGTAATTAGAAGCAATGACACTGCTGCTAACCCTACAGCCCTGATCCTGCAACTGAGCTGTAGCAGGGCAGCTTACCAAGAAGCATGACTGTCCCAGCAAATCCGGTACAGTTTGCAAGTACGCCTTTTGTTTCCTGGCCAACCAGGTTGCATGTTCAGATAAATGTCTGGTATTGATTTGTGGGGGGACCCTACTTATTCTGTTTTTTTTTTTACATGGGGTGCCCTAAAATGCATACCAGACCTAAAGGGATTTCAGGGGGACCCAACACCATTCATTTTTTTTTATTTATTTCATAACAGATCCCTATCTAGGATAAGGGTCTGATACAGATTTGATGGAGAAGCCAATGTCATCCACCACACATTTGAAAGTTGCCATTTAGTATTGGTAGTGATAGTAGAATTAATGAATGATATCCTGCCGCTGTAGCAGTCAGAGATAAAATTTGGCCATTTAGTTCAACCATTCCACAAACTGGAAACATGCCGAGTTTAGTGTGAACCCTGTATGGCCACAAACGTACCACTACACTTCTGGTCAGGAGGGTAATCATCATCTTAATCCAATTACTATAGAATGTGTTGAGCCTAATGTCAATGTTTAAGAACATGATGGGATGAGTTTATATTATATGTTGTACATAATCCAATCCAATTGTGCCAGTAAGTATGAGACAGGGGTTAATCATTCAGGTTATATGACTGAAGGTGGAAATTGTTCTCAAATGGTTGTTTCAGTTTGACGTTGGTCGCCTTTTTCATGCCTCTTGTGAACTAGTTGTCCTCTGTGCAATTCACTATGTCACTAAAAAGTCCCTTTCCTAACAGACTCCATGGCAGCATATGTGTGGGTTTAGCCTCGCCTATACTACCCTATAGGACTCCACTCCCATAAATCTTTGCTCTGAGCTAGCGGTCGTGTTCCTTTTTTGTCCTCCTCTGAATGGTCCTCCTACCCGAAGATTCCTCTGCTGCCATCAGGACCAGCCAAGCTGTGACTCAAAGAGGAAGAGTCGCAATTCTCCAATAAGCCTTAGCTACTAGCAGGGTATTGAGGGGGCAAATAGAACAGGCGCTGGGAAGGCTAGGAGCCTAGCCATTGGCAGGCAAGTCGCGCAATGGCAAGAGAGCCTAGCTACTAGCAGGTGGCCCTATCACCCAAAGAACGGCATGGGCAGCTTACCTAGGCCTGGAAGTGATTGTGGCAAGGAGTGGTGGGAAATGTCTTTTCTGCATGACAGCAGTTTTTGTGACATGCGCCGTTTGGTGTGCTGTGTCTCTCTCTTTCTCCCTGGTGATCAGTGGCTGACAGGCATGGCGGCAGGTTCCCCTCTGCGTTCCAGCCACAGCTCGATTCCTGGTTTATCCGCGCGATCGGTCTATGCATGTGTGGGTCAGTGCGGTGTGCCGCAGTCGTCGCTAC
Source organism: Glandirana rugosa (assembly GCA_018402905.1). Taxonomy (NCBI): domain Eukaryota; kingdom Metazoa; phylum Chordata; class Amphibia; order Anura; family Ranidae; genus Glandirana; species Glandirana rugosa. Next base: position 1,277,900 of record BLSH010476289.1, read on the forward strand.
AGTGACGCCATCCAGGCGCCTAATTTTAATGAGGAAGAAGCCCGCAAGCCTCAGGAATGATTGCGGGCTTCAGCGGCCACTTCCCCAGGCACCAACCCTTCGGATCTGAGGTAGGGGAACGCTGCAGACTTATGGTCATGCTCTCAGTTTGAAGGCTTGTGTCAATTGCTAACCCGGGCACCTCTCTTTACAGCTCCTATGGAGACCCCCGGAACCAGAGATGCATCACGCCTGCCTGTGGCCAGCCCTCCCAAAGGAGGTACATTGTGGGGGTCTCCCCTGGGTGTGACCTGCTGGGAGGTGGGTATAAATGTCATTATTATCCCCATAACTCGTGTGGTCTCTGTGTCCCTCTCTTGTTTTGCTTCAGCCCTTCCAGGTCTGTTCATCACCGCAGCTCACAACGGAAGTGATTTGTCAAAGTCCCATCGCTGGCACTCCGCTGCCAGATCAAGGCATCACTGTTCACCCTGTAGATCAAGGCACCATAGCAGGGACCACAGCTCACTCCAGCCATTCAGCTGGACAGGCCTGTTGGGGGTGCAGGTTGCAAGTTCTGGTGGGAAAATCCCTCTGTGACCTCTGTTACCGCAAAGCTGCAGGCGAAAGAGATGGAACGGATCAGCTAAAGTAACTTAGTGTAGTTAAAAAGTCTTTAAAGGAGATGGAGACCAGCCAGAACCATGATCCTCCTGCAGAGTCTTCATGCTGGCCAGCAAGGGAGACATAAGTGCAGGACACATGGGAGTCCTCTTAGCCAAGCCACCCATTTGCTGCCCCCTTGGACAGTGACTCAGAAGGGGAAGATACCTACAGGGGTTTGATTTTGCCACAGTCACCCCTCTGGTGAAAGCAGTAAGAGAAGCTTTAAATTGGGAAGATCCAGTGTTTGCTCCACCTAAACAGAGGAAGTATTTTAAATAACTGAAGAAAGAACGGGCCAATTTTCCATTTCTTACCGAGCAGGGTGAAGTCATCTCAGACGAGTGGGCTAAGGTGAAGGAAAAGAACTCTATTCTGTCAAAGGTGCTGAAGATGTATCCTATTAAGGAGGAAGAGGTCAAATATCTGGAATCAACTCCTCTGGTGGATGCAGCCGTGATGAGGCTGGTCAGACATGTGACTCTTCCCCTGGAAGACACGGTCTCCTTCAGGGATGCCTTGGGCAGGCGATTCGATTCCGACCTCAAACGGACCTACCTAACAGCGGGTATGGCCTGCAAGCCTGCCTTAGCCCTAGCAATGTCAAAAGCCATGGAACTGTGGGCGAATAACGTAGACAAGACACTCATAAACGTCTCGGAAGAAGTGGCCAGAGGATCGCCCATCCAGGAGCTGAGGTTGGCGTCAGCCTTTCTGGGGGAGGCCTCTTTTGACATCATCTGTCTGATGGCTTGGGTTATGCTTCTGGCTGTTACCGGGCGACCCAGCATCTAAGCAGGTGTGGTGCCAAATTCCATTTGAGGGGGTCTTCCCTTTTCGGCAATAAATTGGATAAGGCCATAACCCAGGCCACCGGGGGTAAGTCGGGGTTCCTCCCTCAGGACCAGCGGGGCAGGGCCAAAGGCAAGCTTTTCCAAGGAAGCAGAACCAGGATAGTGCCAGGGAGGCACGTAGCTAATGCTATAAGCCTGGCCGGGAATTCTAAAGATCCTGGAAGTCAAGGCAGTCTTCCTTCGAGAAGTCCGCTAAGAGCAGCTCGACGTTGGAGAGAGAACCAACTAATTCCTTTTGAGATTGGGCCCGCTCCAGCATGCCAGTTGGGGACTCGCCTTCTCCGCTATCGGCATGTCTGTGAGTCCTCAATCCAAGATTTCTGCACCATCAGAACGGTCTCTTCAGGCCATGCCTGGGCCTTCAACAGGGTGCCCAGACTCAGGTTTGTGCCCACATCTCTCTCAGCCTCAGAAAAAAAGGGCAGATCCTGTTAGCCTACGTAGACTCTTTGTTGGTGCAAGGTGCTGCCATTCCTATCCCAGACAATGAGCAATGGGTTGGGGGTGTATTCCCCTCTCTTTTTGGTGCAAAAGAAGAATGGCACATGGAGGCCCGTTATAGACTTGACCTACCTGAACCGCTTCATCAAAAAGGAGAGGTTCAAAATGGAAACACTTTCCACGATTCAGCAGTCGATCCAGCTGGGAGACTGGCTAGTCTCTATAGATCTAAAGGACACATTTCCACGTTCCGATGGCAGGGGGTTTCCAACAATTCTTCTGGTTCACCTGCCTTCCCTTTGGGCTGTCAACCTTTCCATGTGTCTTCTCAAAGGTCTTATTAGTTGTAGTGGCCCTGTTGAGGACCAGGGGGATCTTAGACAATCTCCTTCTATTGGCCCAAGACAGATCCCAATTAATAGAACACAATGGCCAGGTCATCACTACCCTCCAGGAATTCGGGTGGCTCTTGAATATAGAGAAGAGTCACCCGGAGCCTTCACAGTCCCTCATATTCCTTGGAGCTCGTTTCGATACAGTGACAGGCACCATCTTCTTACCTGAGGAGAAGATTGTGATAGTCAGAGACAGGATTCATCTAGCTCTCTCGTCTTCTCACCTGCATGCCCTCCTGTGTCTGAGGGTCATTGGTACCATGGTGGCCACGATCCCCATGGTGAAGTGGGCACAATGAAGGATGCGGCCCTTCCAGAAAGGGTTTCTTCAACAGTGGCGGTCAGGCAGCAAGGACCGGCGCATTTACATTGAACCGACCATGGGGAGCTCCCTCCTCTGGTGTCTTCATTGGAAGAACCTATACAACTGTCACTCCATTCTTCCCATCACATGGGTCACAATGAAATCAGATGCCAGCATCACACTGCCTAACAGAGGTGGCACAGGGCGGATAGTCTCAAACATACTAGAGCTATGGGCAGTGTTCCAGGCACTGCAGGCCTTTCACCATCTAACAACAGGTTCCTCTGTATTACTCCGATTAGACAACACAACGGCAGTGTCCTACATAAGGAGACAAGGGAGAACTCGAAGCCTGTCCCTGCTTCGGGAGGTGGAACCGATCATGTCCTGGGCACAGAGGAGCTTGGCCAACATAACAGCAACATATGTACCCGGAATACAGAATGTCCAGGCAGACTTCCTCTCTCGAGTCCGTCTGGAGTGGTCTCTCTATGAGGAGGTGTTCAGATGGATCCTAACCTTGGGGGTCTCTCCGGAGGTTGATCTCTTCATCTCCCAATGCAACAACACACTAGCAAAATACTATACAAGATTCCCGGGATCCTCGGGCCTACGGGATAGAAACCCTCACAGAGCAATGAAGGTTTCTGTAAGGTCAGCCTCTTTCCTCCAATCCCTATTGTCCTCCAGTTCCTGCGAGGACTCAGGATGGAAGAAGTGGAGGGGTTAGCTATAATTCCTTACAACAGGCCTTGGTTTCTATACCTGTCGCTTCTTAGCTATTGGGATCCGATTCCACCGCCGCTCAGACCAGTCCTGCTGTCTCAGGGCATGACCTTACATCCATGCCCGGCCCATCTGCGCCTGAAGGCTTGGTTTTTGAAAAGGGAAATGTTGGAGGCACAAACAAACAAAGAGCGACAAATTTGAAAAAAGAACAATATTTTTTACTTTTTGCTATAATAAATATCCAAAAATAAAAGATAAAGAAAAAATGTATTCATCAGTTTAGACCGATATATAATCTTCTACATATTTTTGGTAAAAAAAAAAAATCGCAATTGGCGTATATTGATTGGGTTGTGCAAAAGTTATAGCGTCTACAAACTATGGACATTGGTTTATGGCGTTTTTATTTTTTTATTTTTTTTTACTGGTTATGGTGTTGATCTGCGATTTTTATCAGGACTGCGATATTGCGGCAGACATGTCAGACATTTTTGACACTTTTTTGGGACCGATGACATTTATACAGCGATCAGATCTAAAAATAGACACCGATTACTGCATAAATGTCATTGGCAGGGAAGGGGTTAACACTAAGGGGGCAGTGAAGGGGTTAAATGTTCTCCCTGGGTGTGTTCTAACTGTGGGTGGGGGGGGGCGGGGTTGGCAGGGGCATGAAAGATCTAACTAATCCCAGAGACAGGGATCAGTAGATCTGGCATGCCCCCCCTCACAGAACAGGGAGCCGCCGTGTTTACATTGGCGGTTCCCCGTTATTGCTCCCTGTGAGCAGATCGCGGGTCTCCGGCGGACATCGGTTCCACCCGACCCGCAGGCGTGCTCACGTGGCATGCGGTGGCGAGAGCGTGCCCAGCAAGAGCCAAAGGGGAGGGTGTCTATTGATGGCCTCTCTGCATTTTAGAGCCGTGCTATAGCGGTCAATCGACTATGACACGGATACGAAGTAGTTAAAAAACAGATCAGAAAAGCAACACTTGCATTTCTGGTGCAACTCCATTGAAGTCTATTACACGCAAAATGCAATCTGCTGCAGGAAAAAAAGTCCCAGACCCTTTCCAAAAATGTACCAGCTGAAAAACGCATTGATGCGAAAGTGTACCATAGGAAGCCATGTTAAATGGACTGTAGTGAGTTTCTGAAAAAACGGAAAATGCGCAAAAAAGCGCATAGGTGTGAATTTTCTGTGGACCAAAAGAAGGTAACTCTAAAGTCAGCAAACAGTGTCTGTCATTTCTGCACCAAATCTCCATCCATCTCAGGTTTGAGGAATAGGAGGGCACTTTGGTTTCTGCATCTTATATGCCAGCATATCTGTGTTGGTTAGGGTAAGGGTAAAGGAGCATGCCTGTTCTCTATTATAAGGAAGAGGACTGAAGGAGTTGGTTTTGCCATTCCTGAAGTGATATACAGTATCTACTGAAAGCTTATGCTGTATGCTACCTGGTGCCTGCTGTTGTTTTGTATTTTTATTTCACCAAAACGTTTGCCTTAAGGGTGTAGGCAGGTTGCCTACTGTGTTTAGTCAGTTAGCTGGGTTGCCCAGATTAGGGGGAAGGGGCTAAGGTTTTGCCGCTTCCCTGGTCATGTTCGCAGGCTTTCTGGGGTCCTGCCTTCTTTCCCGTGTCAAACAAAAGGGAAGAGGTTTGGGTTCTGAGGGCACGGGAAAATGAAATGGGTGAAGGGACGAGAACAACTGAAGAAGCTTGCTTGGACCAGTGATCCACCTCCAGGACCGACTCATCGGAACCCCCAAACTATGGACACCTCGACTCCGGACTCTCACACCATGGACTACACCCGTAAGGACTTTACCTGTACAGGTACACTGGGGTAGCCGCAATTAGAGTTAGATAAGGAAAGGACGTTTTACCTTCTTGCATTAATCATGCCACGCTTACAGTGAAGGAACTGCTTTGAGCCTGGGCTGAAGTTATTCATGTTGGGTCTTGGTGTATGCCTTAAGAACCTGGGTCCGTAATAGCACTATGGGGTATGTGTAACACGGCTACAAAAGGTTTTTAATATATAAAAAATAGATATAGTTGCCCTGGGTAACTGAAAGAAAGAATAGCTACAGCAACCAGTTGTTTGGCGTGGTACCTGGTTAGGTGACAGGTCCTCCGTTAGCAAGGGGGTCGGTGCTCTGACTCCCTCCCTAGCTGTTCATCTTCATGGGTCACCGGGAGCAGACTAGCATTATGGAGATCTAAGGCCTGATCACTAGGTATTGGAAGGAAAGCCTTAATGAGCATGCACGGGGCCCACTGTGTGCTTAGCCGGACCCCATTCTGTTACTGGGAGTGAGGCAACCGAGGTACGCTGGACTGGTGGAGTAGGCGAAGCCTCTGCATGTCACTCTGAATGCAAACATACATCAGTTACAAGTGTGCAGTGACATAGGACGAAACATCTTACAGAGGAACTCTGTATATGTCTGCTGCACAGAAGTGGCTCATCTCTGAGTCGTGAACTACTTTAATGTTTGATTCTTCACATGACCGCAGCCTCCGCCTGGTCCCAGGCATTGGTGAGCATGTAGACCCCATCCACAAGGGGGTGGACAGCTTTAGAGGATATTCAGGTGCAGATATTTTGTCAATGGCATTGGCTATATTTCTCATGTGTAAAATGCCAGTATAATAATAGATTCCTTACCCATAACAATGCTTTCAGCCTTCACACTCATACTGATTAGCTTCCAACTGCCACTAATCTTGTTGTCCGTGAACTACACAGTGGATGGTCACAGAGAGAGGATGGAAAATCACCTTCCTTGCTGCAGCAGACTGATTAACCATTTTCCCTCGTTGTGGCTCTTGAGAGACCATTACTAGGCACAGTCACTTGTCCGGATAATCAGTGACTGCTTTGCATGGTAAAAGGTTTTTTTTTTAAATATACTGTTACTTTACATTATGAAATGTCAGGAAATTATGGAGACTTCAGAAGTTACTGGGAGGCCCACTTTAAAACAAAACAATTTTCTCTATTGATTCAGTTCACTCTGCAACAGCATGGTCTCAATTTAAGGAACATTTCTAATCATTTTCAATTCCTATTGTGTAGATAGGTTCTTTTTCTTACTTTCTTTGCTAAGAAAGAATGCATTGATGGAACAATGGGCTCCTTTACATTTCAACAGAGGGAAAAAAATATCATATATGTATTAAATTTGCTCAGAGCTCACCAAAGGGGATGATCGCTTACACAGAAAGTTGTGCAAGGTGAGTGAAAATGTTTGTTTTAACTATTTTAGCATATTGTAAGTCAATATATGTGTATATGTTTTCATGCTTGTTCAACACTAGAGTTGAGCGAACCCGGACTGTAAAGTTCGGGTCCGTACCGAACTTTGGGGTGTCCGGGACCCGGACCCGGACCCGGACTTTTCAAAAAAAGTCCGGGTTCG
>BLSH010476289.1:1293011-1303916 GCA_018402905.1 Glandirana rugosa
ATCATTAATTAGGTCAGAAAGTTAACCATTTCCAAAGAAAGATATTATATATTCTATCAGGAAACACACAGAGTTTAGACCCTTAGTCCTAGTGAAGTTTCTGGATCTGTTGGGGCGGGTGGATTTTATCCTGAAAACACTCAATAAATATATGGATCATGCACTATGTTGAGCGCTGTCTTTCTAAGGTAATCCCGCACGGTAAAACATCACTTGGTTCCCATACACCTTAAGATGATCTGAGACCGAAGTGGATTTGACTGCAGTTGGCTCATACAAGGCGCTGATTTAACTTACCTCCGGTGAGTTTTTCCACATTGGGGGGTTCTTTTCCTCCCTATATACTCACGTGGTGTGGTGAAGGATAAGGTCTTTGAAGTGATCCTGATTCCCAGATTTGAGACACACAAAGGACTATCTTATATATTATAGAAAGAAACCTTTACCAATTGAAAGACTGGATTAATTACTAGTCATATATAAGCGCTGCTGGGATCATCTAATCTGGGGTCTTGTGACCTTTTGACTTATGGTACCATCAGAGACAATATATATATATATACCTATATACCTGTAATGTTTAAAGGGTATTGGTAGAAGATTTTAAAATTACATTCTTTACTTTCCACTGCAGAATTTTTTAGCCAATACCAAATAAAGATGAGTGCATTGATATTTGAATTGGATTAAACATTTAATCTAAAGTGGTTGTAAAGGATTTAAAATATAATAATAAACAGGTTTATATTTACCTGCTCTGTGCTCGCTGCATCTGGCTCCTTCTCTCTGGCAGTGCCCCCCCTAGAAAACGGCTTCCTATGGGGCACTTGTACAGGCTCGCTTGCCTGCATCTATAGACAGAGACAGCAGGGCTCCCGCCCCCTCATCACTGGCTTTGATTGGCAGCAAAAACAGCGACTACTACAAAACAATCCTAACAGCCTAATGCAGTTTGATACAACACAGTAAAAATACACAAAAGTGGGGCAGGACAATACACAACAAGCCACAGCTGATAGATTATTACAAATGTTTGGTGGTGACTGATTCCCTTTAATAAATAATCACATGAGTTTAAAGGGTGATGTGTACAAAAAATATTGTGAGTATGTTTATTTACAAGGGTAAGCCTTGAATGATTTTACTACTGTAGTATACAGTATGTCTGTGTTGCTTATGCAGGCTTTCTGGTAATAATACTGTATGTTAAAGGATAGATATGTGAGGTTTGTTTCATTCCGAATAAATATTCGGACAAATTTTTCATTATTTGGAAATTCGGATATATCCGAATACCCAAAGTTTACTGAATGCTCTAAATAACTAAACTAAATAAAAATGTCAGTCGAATTTGAACTGTAAACATGTTTCTGAAATCACAGGCTGTGTGTGTGTTATTAGAGTACCATTTCGAAATAATGATGTTTTAGTTAAGCCAAAGGTGATTTAAAGAGTCGTTGTAACCATTTGATGAAGATTTTTCTTTGGTTTGTTCACTTTGCCACATTCAAATTGAAAAAAAAAAAATCTAAAATTTTCAATTTGGCAGATTCAAAATTGATCGGTTCAAATGTTTTGAATCAAAAAAAAAAAAATCGGTAAATTCTAAAAAAATTTGAAAAAGACATAAAACGAATTCTTTATGCGAATTCCGAGTACGAGTCCTGAATACGAATTCAATGAATCAACTGAATTTAACAAAACGAAATAACTAAGCAAAAAAGAAACATTTTTTTTTCATCATGCACATGTCTATTAACCACTTCAGCCCCGGAAGGATTTACTCCCTTCCTGACCAGAGCACTTTTTGCGATTCGGCCCTGCGTCGCTTTAACTGACAATTGCGCGGTCGTGCGACGTTGTACCCAAACAAAATTTACGGCCTTTTTTTCCCACAAATAGAGCTTTATTTTAATGGTATTTGATCACCTCTGCGGTTTTTATTTGTTGCGCTATAAACAAAAAATGAGCAACAATTTTAAAGAAAAAAAACCAATATTTTTATCGGGACTGTGACATTGCCGCGGACAAATTCGACACTTTTGACACTTTTTTGGGACCAATGACATTTATACAGTGATCAGAGCTAAAAATAGCCACTGATTACTGTGTAAATGTCATTGGCAGGGAAGGGGTTAAACTCTAGGGGGCGATCAAGGGGTTAAGTGTGTTCCCTCACTGTGTTCTAACTGTGTGGGGGCTGGGCTGGCAGAGGCATGACAGATCTAACTGTTCCCAATTACTGGGAACAGTAGATCTGTCATATGTGCCCTGACAGAACAGAGATCTGCCGTGTTTACACTGGCAGATCTCCGTTCTGCCTCTGTAACAGGAGATCGCGGGTTGCCAGCGGACATCGAGTCCGCCCGACCCACGGGCACGCTCACGCAGCATGCAGCGGGCACGAGCCGCCGTGTAGCTATGGAGTTTCGCGCAGCAGTGCCAACCTGCCACCGTATTATGACGCCGGTCGGGAAGCGGTGAAAGGATATGTTCACCATTTTTAGGGTGGAACATGTAACATGTTCCTGCTCCTGCAACCGCTCCCTGATCCCCACACTCAACATCAGGCAGGGGATCTTCTCCCTGTACTCACTGTCACTATTTGAAAAGTGCTCGGGCGCACAGGGCTCCATCCACACAGCCACGTCATTCATTCACAAGGTTCTGTGAATTAATGAACTACAAGCACTGACAGCCTTTGTGGGTATCCTACTTTTAGTTCTAAATGTACTATCAGGGCGCTGTTGAGCGCTCTAGTTAGTTCATTGATTCTTCCTTTCATTGTGTAACTACCTGCCCATATGAGGTATCAGTAGACAGCTTGCACTGACAGTCTGCAGGAGCCCTGCTTTGCACCCATGACCTGCTGATCATGGGTACAATGCTTTACAGACTCCTACAAAAAAAAAATATAGTAAATGCACATTTTTTTACCTGCAAAAAAAATGTGCATTTATTATAATTTTTTTAAAAGTTGAACTTATTCTTTAAATAAAATGATACCTAAAGAAAAGAGGATTGATTTTGACTGCTGTATTTATGGAAAAAGAACAATAAAATATAATTGTTTATTGCTCTGGTCTTATCTGAAAATCATGAAAAATATTTTTCCAAAATATATGATTTTTCTATCTGTCTTTTTTCTATATTTAGATATGTACTCACACGATCAGCAGCTTTATAGTTTTGTTACCCCGGGATACACCGCACAGCTTTTCTTCTAACGTCATTTGAATACAATGTAAAGCTTTTCTCTGAAGTTAATTGTGCGTACTGCAAGGAGTACTGCAGAGCTCTGTTGTGATGAAATGCAATGAAATGCTAACAATTATGTCAGGTGATGCTAATGCAAGGCTAAACTAGAAAAGGAATATTGAATTAAATTGTGATGTACTTGGTAAATGCTGAGACGGATTGTAGTGAACTTGTCATCTGGAAAAACAATTAGAAGCAGAAAAAAAAATGTGTAACATTTATCAACAAAAAGGATACAGAACAGTTGTTTTCTGTACTGATTTATAAGGCTCCATGCACACTGGATGCTCTCTGGGCGTCGGATTATGTCGCAGGAGACGCTGCTTAGAAAACGTGCTTTTAGCAGCGTTTTGTAAAGAGCGGTTATGCGCATTTTTGTGCGTTTATCGGCATCTGCATTTTAGAGCTTTTTTTTCTTTACTTCATTAGCTTCCATTGACTACAAAAAGCGCTGGACTCCGATAAACAGCCGTTTAGCGGCATTTGTGAGCGTTTATCAGCGTCCAGCGTTTTTTATGGTCAGAAGAATGACTCCTGAACGCCAATTCAGGCCGTTCAGATAAAAGCCCATAAATGGCACTGCTGTTAAAAGACAATAAATGTCCATGTGGACACATAGAATAACATAAAGGGGCGTTTATGGGCTATTAAAAAAACGCCCAAACGACCATAAACGGTCATTTATCAGCTTCATTGTGCATGAAGCCTGAGTCCTGGTAAATTTTGGAACATAACTGCGAGGCCTCAAGCACACTGGGTGTAAAAAAAAATGTTGCTTTTATAGGCATTGAGTGTTTTTTTTCAGTCTGTAAAGGCACCACTGTGTAAGCCTATGTGTGTGTGCGTGCATAGGCTTTTACAGGTGTATTGGAAGAGGAGCTTCTACAGCAGTGGTTCTCAACTCCGGTCCTCGGGACCCACTAGCAGGACAGGTTTGCAGGATAACTGAAATACATCACAGATGATATCATTTGCTGCTCAGTGATTGCAGTATTCTAGTCTGTATCTCCCCAAGGTAATACTTAAAATCTGGCCTGTTGGTGGGCCCCGAGGACTGGAGTTGAGAACCACTGTTCTACAGGCTGAAACAAAAGCCACCAAAGGCGTGTTCCATAGAGAAGCTGAAGAGCAGAAACAATTATGAAGAAGCCTAAACACATGTAAACGCTTCCAAATGCACCTAAATGCTAGATGCATCTAGCATTTCAGCATTAATGCATTCCAAAGGCCAGAATAAATGTATATTCGGGCCAATGGATTCCCTTAACCACTTCAATACCTGCCACTTTTACCCCCTTCCTTCCCAAGTCAATGTTCAGCATTCAGCGCTGTCACACTTTGAATGACAATTGCGTGGTCATGCAACACTGCACCCATATGACATTTTTATCATTTTTTTCACACAAATAGAGCTTTCTTTTGGTGGTATTTAATCACCACTGGGTTTTTTATTTTTTGCTAAATAAATGAAAAATTGAAAAAAACACATTTTTCTTTGCTTCTGTTACAAAATTTTACAAATAAATAATCTTTCTTCATAAATGTAGGCCAACATGTATTCTGCTACATTTCTTTGGAGAAAATAAATCAAATCCATGTTTATCATTTAGTCTGTAGGAAAGTTAGTCCACAAACTATGGTATATATATATATCTGAAAATCAATCAATCTTGATGTACTGACAGAATATCTCATTTCTTGAGACCTGAAAACACCAGGACAGTACAAATACCCCTCAAATTACCTTTTTGGAAAGTAGACAGTCTGAGGTATTTAGTAAGGGGCATGGTGCGTATTTGAAGTTGTAATTTTTTAGAAAACAAAGAAAAAAACATTTTTTCACATTTTTTTACATACTATCACTAGTGCAGTAAAGCTTCATCATATAACCAGTGTGGCAGTGACCAGGGACACTGACTGGTGACAGTATATAAATAAAAATAAAAAAAATATTTTTCTTATATCTATTTATTTAATTTTTGTTTACACATTTGTTTACATACTGTGATCACAGCAATACAGTGTTACCAGTGCTTTTTCTGAATGACAGTGTGTAAGACACGGTGTATTGTTGTGAGCTAATCACATGGTACAAATGGGATGTGCTTGGTCCTGTCTGTACCATGTGATCACTGTGACCAATCACAGCTAGCAACACAATTGTATACTATGAATGACATGAAAGGAAGCCATCCATTGTTTACAACTGTCATGTGTTCTGTTACACCAATGGGATATTAGGGTTAATCACTCCTTGATTTTCTACCTCCCTGAACTCCATATCAGATCTCAGTGTTACCACTCACCTCTCTGCACACACTCCCAAAGTGATTCTACGGCTGCCCCAGCACCATTTAAAGAAAAACCTTACACACAGCAGAAAGCAATGATGAAAATTCAGCCACAGTGGCCCCTGTGGTGGGATAACTATTATGGATCTGGAGTCATGCAATGCAGACTTGCTGCAATTGTGCAAAAAACTGTGAAGCCTGGCAGCTCTAGCAATAGCTTAGCAAGTCATTTTCAAACTTGCAGCACAATTACTTACTATCCGGGTTGTTTCGTAGAAACAAATCATTTTTGTATGATTGATTAATTATTTTATGCAATGACACAGGGTTAATCATTATATATGATTGTTGGATTGAATGTATTTCACACGTGTACAGAAAGGGCTTAGGTTAATAGCAGTGGGTTCACTATCACCAGATTGTGGGATTATAGATTTGCGCTGCTTGCTTCTTTTTTCTTGCCAACAACTGAGACTTGCATAACTCTGGCTGTAGACTTGCGAGGATCTGGCTGTAGACTTGCGGGGCTCTGGCTGTAGACTTGCGGAGCTCTGGCTGTAGACTTGCAGGGCTCTGGCTGTAGACTTGCGAGGATCTGGCTGTAGACTTGAGGGGCTCTTGCTGTAGACTTGGGGGGCTCTGGCTATAGACTTGTGGGGCTTGTGCTGTAGACTTTGGGGGGCTATGGCTGTAGACTTGCGGGGCTTGTGCTGTAGACTTGCAGGGCTATGGCTGTAGACTTGCGGGGCTCTGGCTGTAGACTTGCAGGGATCTTGCTGTAGAATTGCAGGGATCTTGCTGTAGACTTGCGGGGATCTTGCTGTAGACTTGCGGAGCTCTTGCTATAGACTCACCACTGCAACTTTGCCATGCAATTTTGCTACAAATTGGAAAAGTGTCAACTAAAACTTGTGCTTCAAGTGCTCTGCAAGTGTACAACTTGCCAGGGAAGAAGTGCAGTAAGTTAACAAGACTTACAATTCAATACTGCCACAAATGTGTGGCAAGTTATCCTTGCTATTTCGGTTTTGAAGTTGAATTGTAAAAGCAGCAGTGTTCTGTCAAATTAGCAAACCTGTGAGATCGGCAGGCTTGCCACTGCATTTCAAATTCAACTTCAAAACAGTGTCACACCGATTCTGACGGAACACTTGCAACAAACTAATGACATCATATTTGATTCCTTTTAGGCAGAGGATGAAAGAGTGTATCTAGTGACGGCCACTTGTTTGGAGCTGAAGATTTTTTTTTTTTAATAAAAAGTACAGTTTGAAAATAAAACAGTATACCCTTGCTGTATATTGTAACGTGTCAGAATGCTATTCAAGTGGATGTGCAGATTTAAGCCTCGTACACACAGATTTTTGGACGACCGTTCATCTGTTTTTTTGTTGCATGCTATTCTCATGTCGAAAGTGAAGAGGTAACTCCCCAATACGAAAATTCTCGTGCGACAGAATACAACTTCAAAAGTGACGTAATGTGTTGAATAGTTTTGTATGTATTCTTTCATTTCTGAGCATGCGTAGTCTTGCTCTTACGATTTTTTTCGGACGAAAACCGTACTAATTAAACAAAAATCGGAAGTTGAGTTCACGTACGACAAAAATTTTATAGTCTGCACATTCAGCTTTTGTTGGACGAAAAACCGAAATCGGCTGTCGAAGGCACCATACAAACAATCCAAAATCATCAGATTGTTCATCGGGCGAAATTTTACTTCCGATTTTCGTATAGTGGGTACGGGCCTTAACTGATCAGTCCCATTTCATTTAGTCAGCCACCTTATGTTGCATGCTGTTGCATGATGATGTTGGTTCATATTGTGTTGCCTAGCAACAGGTACATTTTTAAGAACTCCATTCATTAAATTGAGGAGGTAATAATATCAATAAATCTATTCACACCAGATGCACTGGGATGTGTTGATTAACACATGCTAATGCATATAAATTGTACCAGCCATGTATTTCAATAGGAGCAGTCCACACCAGTACGTTGTGCTGATGTGCGCTGCCCTGCACTAAAAAAAAAAGTATAATAGGCTCTATTTTTTTTTTTTCAGCACAACATGCTGAACGCCTGTAAGTGCATCATAATGTGCATAAACACAGGAGTCAAAACAGCCAGTTGAAGAATCCTTTACAAATAAAGCTTTGTGAAGTTTTAAAAAATGAATTTAAAAAAGCATTGCAGCACATGTTAAAACTATGGTTGCCACTTCATCCCTTTAAAACTGAACACATATGAATTACACAGGTTCTGTGGCTGATTAAGGTGGTAATTAAACTCACTTGGTGCCTCATCTGCATTAACCACTTCCCGACCACCGTATGCAGAAGGACGGCCGGGAAGTGGTTCAGTTATCCTGACTGGGTGTCATATGACATCCTCAGGATAACATGGGGGCGCGCATTGCGGTGATCGGTGGTGTGGGAGGTCAGTCTGACCCCCCACATTACCGATCTTGGTAAAGTGCTTCCATACGAAGCACTTTACCGTGTGATCAGCCGTGACCAATCACGGCTGGTCACAGTGTAACACAGGAAAGCAGTTTATTGGCTTTTCCTGTACTCGGGTCTGCAGACCTGAGTAGAGGAGAGCCGATGGGCTGCTCTCTTGACAGGGGGGGTTTGTGCTGATGGTTTATCAGCACAGTCCCCCTAGGATCGCCACACTAGACCACCAGGGAGCCTGCCCAGGGACCACCAGGGATATGCCCACACAGGACCACCAGGGAGCCGATCTAGACCACCAGGGAGACCACCTAGACCACCAGGTAAGGGGCACAGTGCCCAATATGGATGGCACTCAGTGCCACCTTCAGGTGCCACCCTAGACCACCAGGGAATGGGCCCCTATCAGTGCATCTGATCACCAGTGCCCCTATCAGTGTGTACCAGTGCCCCTATCAGTACGTACCAGTGCCACATATCAGTGCCCACCAGTGCCCACCTATCAGTGCCCATCAGTGCCACCTATCAGTGCCCAGTGCCGCCTATGAGTGCCAATCAGTGCCATATATGAGTGCCCATCAGTGCCGTATATGAGTGCCCATCAATGCCACTTATCAGTGTCCGTCAGTGCTGCATATCAGTGCCACCTATCAGTGCTCATCATTGCTGCATATAAGTGCCTCATCATCAGTGCCACCTCATCAGTGCCGCCTCATCAGTGCCAACCAGTACTGCCTCATCAGTGCCCGTCAGTGTAGCCTCATCAGTGCCCATAGGTGATGGAGAAAATTTACTTATTTACAACGTTTTGTGACAGAAACAGAGAAATTTTTTTTTTTTCAAAATTTTCGGTATTTTTTTATTTGTAACGCAAAAAATAAAACCGCAGGGGTGATCAAATACCAAAAAAAGAAAGCTCTATTTGTGGGAATAAGATGATAAAAAATTTGTTTGGGTACACCGTTGCACGACCGCGCAATTATCATTCAAACCGCAACAGCACTGAAAGCTGAAAATTGGTCTGGTAGGAAAGTGTTCTAAGTGCATAGTATTGAAGTGGTTAAAAAGTAACTCCACTTTTGCTGAAAAAAAAAAACATTCCCCTCTGGGTAATCTATGTGCAAAATCCCTGTTTGTTGTTTGTCTGTGCCCATGTGGTAAGGTAATCTAATGGGAGTGGTTTTATAATTATCAATCAGTTGCTTCACCTGCAGGGCACTAATGAGGAAACTTGCAGGGTTTGCATCCCTTTAGACATCATTTCGTATTTGGAGTGTCTCACCAAAAATGACATTTTTGTTGCAGGGGATGCCTGAAATCTGGCTTGTATCTTAGGCAGACTTCTGGGAATATTTGGTGAGCCAATCACACAAGCAGAAAATGATGGGGTTTTTTTTGGGGTGGGGGGGGGGGGCAGGTACACATTCTGTGTATAAAACCCCTCCAGGTAGCCATATTGCATTTTTAGAAAATTACAGAGCTGCAGATTGAAAAGGAAAGGTGTTTTTTAAAAACATTCAATTACAATATGACTTGTATATGCTATATTAATTTTTTTTCATTTGCTATTTTTTCCCCCACAAAAGTGGAGTTACCCTTTAAATTAGCTCTAGAACCTGTGTAATTCATATGTGTTTGGGTTTAAAGGGATGAGATGGCAACCCAAGTTAAAACTCAACCCAGCATGTCAACTGGGTGAATGGTTCCTAATTAGAAGCATGTCAGGTGTGAATGGTTCCTAATTAGAAGCAGTAACAGCAGCCAATATACAGTCCAGTTCCTGACTCAGACCTCATTCACACTTGTGAATGTGGCCATTTGCGTTTGCACACTGCAGACTCTGTGGGGTTCCCTGAGATTAGCTCTGGCCAGGAAGCCCCATCCAAAATAATGGGAGAATGGGAGGTTGACAGCACCTGTAGCTATTCACAGCTGTTTGGATCCAGAGCTGATTATAGCAGAAAAATAGCTGAATAATTGATTATATGCAAATATCTGTGAATAACTGTGGGCACTGTCAGCCACCCATTGTTTTGAATGGGGCTTCCTGTCTACATTTGATGGCAGGGAGCCCCACACAGTCTCCAGTAGATAATTGCATATGGCCCAGTTCGAAAGTATGTATAGGGACTAATTGAATACTATTCCTATCAATTGCATCATTAGGATTGAGGCTGGGTTCACACTATCCGACAAAAAAACGGTCCGACTTTGATCCTACTTTGCTGTGCGATTTGCGGTCCTACATAGGGTCAAAGTCGGACCGTTTGTCTGTGAACAGGGATCCGACTTTGATCCCGACAATGCCAGGCACTTTATGCTCTGGGGATCATGAAGGGGAACTCCACGCCAAATTTAAAAAAAACTGGCATGGGGTCCCCCTCCAGGAGCATACCAGGCCCTTTGGTCTGGTATGGATTTTAAGGGGACCCACCACGCCAAAAAAACGGCGTGTGGTCCCCCCCACAATCCATACCGGACCCTTATCCGAGCACGCAGCCCGGAAGGCCAGGAAAGGGGGTGGGGACAAGCGAGCGCCCCCCCTCCTGGACCATACCAGGCCGCGTGCCCTCAACATGGGGAGTATGGGTGCTTTGGGGCAGGGGGGCTCTGCGCCCCCCACCCCAAAGCACCTTGTCCTCCCGGACCATACGAGGACCTCCCCCTGGGGTACGGTCAAAAAAAATTTAAACCGCACCTCAAGGGGAAGTACTAGGGGTCTCGTATTTCACGGACCGTAACAGCCCTAGTTTCAGCCTAGGGACAAGTGTCTGTTTGCCAGGCTGAAACTGGGATACATCCTGGCGTTTAGCGTGTCGTTTCATCCTAGTTTCAGCCTGGCAAAAAAACAGCCTATCACACTTGGGTCGGAGTTAGGATTACTACGTTAACTATCCTTA
>BLSH010476289.1:1320109-1330310 GCA_018402905.1 Glandirana rugosa
ACTCCGTTAATTAACGTTCAGTCAGTAGAAGCCCTGAACAACGTACTCACTGTTATTACACAGAACCAGTCTCTGACCAAGACACATTATTGTCACTCATGCAACAAGTCCCGAAGATGACTGACTTGCAATTAATTGCCTCAGGCATAAAGAATGCCATAACGGACACGGTAACGGAGCTCAAAGAGGAATTGAGAGGGGTTTCAGAATGCCTTGAGGAAGTTGAGAGAGCAGCAGGCCGCCATGACGCAGACATTCAAGAGCTCCAACAACATGGCACACAATGCCAATACCACCTAATCGCCATGCAGCAGAAGCTCGAGGACCTCGACAACTGAGGGCGGAGAAGAAACTTATGCATCCGTGAAATTTCAGAGTCAGTAGAACATGATCAAATTCCCCTAGCACTTCCAACACTTGTCAACAATCTGTTGGAGAGGCCACATGACTTGAGTAGAGTTTGAACGGGCACATAGGGCCCTATGTCCATGGGGCAGAGACGGAGAACCCTCCTAGGGACATTGTATGCTGCTTCATGGACTACAAGCTTAAGGAGGAGGTAGTCACCTGAGCCCGAGACCAAGAAGAACTTACTTTTAATGGAACTGAAGTTAAAGTTTTTCAAGATCTCTCACAGATTACATTAAACCACCGAAGAGAACTGAGACCCATCCTCTCTGCTCTCAGGGAGCGACGCATTATCTACAAATGGCACTTCCCTTACAGTCTATGTGTCACGGTGTAGGGGGGCTCCTTTACCCTACAAACCTCAGCAGACCTGCCTCACTTTTTTGAGCACCTCAACATGCAGCCCATACCAGTGCCTGAATGGTACCAAGATGTCACCATCTCGGAGATTTGGAAAGAACTTCTTCCTCCTGACTTAGAACAACGCACCCCATGTCGTTGGTTGAAATCTACCCTTTACCACCGTGGGCGAGCAGATCCAGTTGCAGCTGCCCCACCTGATTCACCAAACCCAGATGCAGTCTGAGCCACCCTCAGAAGATCCACGGGACTAGGGTAAGGTACATTTATTCTTTAAAGCCTCTGTTCGTTTGACCTGCGTCTGCTCTCCCACAGACAATCTTCTACCTTTAGACACCTCCTTGATGGCAGCGAAGCTTCTCTCAAAGCTTGTCTCATAATGAACCTTTGCACCTTGACTAACAAATCTGCTGCACCCCTGCCCCCAGATAGACAACCTGACAACTGCTACCACTGCTACAGACCTTCCTTTTGAACCTCTCCTATGGCTAGCACCGTATTCACGACTTACTTCGAGGACTTTGCTGTTCTCTCCTACTCGAGGATATGAACTGCGAAAGAGCTGGTCTTCTTGATTTAAAAGACCTCCTAAGCTAATGACTGGAGGAATGATCAGAGCTGACAAGGTCTATCGCTCTGGTATACCCCATCATTCAGACCGCTCTTTACCACACCTGCTCGCATCACCTACCATAGCTGGGACTTTATGGTTTGTATGCTACTGAATGGTATATCCTGACTATATCGATTAGAAATGGTATCCCCGATATCAATGACAACACTTCGCAGGTGGGGTGAGATGTCGGACACAGCCCCTTTCTCACAAGAGGTAGACTTTCACACGATTCCACCAACGAACTCACAACACCACTTGTTGGCACCCGCCCCTAAAGAGAAGCGTGTGAAGCTACTCTACGTAATACATCCATACCCGTACCTAGTACACCATTCCCCCACCCAAGTACATGTCATGACCATCTTATTATAAAGCTCCGCCACCTTTCACCCACTTTGAGGTCAAAGATTGGCGGGATTAACCCATATCAACCCACACTGAACAATATAGTTCTATTTCACTTGTGAGAAGGGGGCTGCGACTTGGTAAATTGGTGTATATGTTTTATATATATCTCACGACGTGACATGTATCTGCTACCGTCACTGTTGCTAGATCTGTTCTAGTTAGTTACGTTGACGCAGTTCTAAATTGGCTAACTGTTTGTACTAATTGTTTAATTGTTTGTACTAATTGTTCATACTCTTTGCCCTACCAAGCTCCCGTGAGAAAAATGCCCCTTACTGGTTTAATTAATTAACAATTCATTAACAATTTAACAGTGAACTTAGCCACTTCCCATCGCGGCGAGTCACATCACCTACAACCCCCACATCAGTCCGGAACCCCTCCGGCTGTACCCTTACTTGGATCACTTCTGTGGCCCGGAATTCACACCATTCCGGAACCCACTCGATCCTTCAACACCCCCTCCTACCCCTATCTCATCCCTACCTCTCCACCCTCACTCCTCTCGTCCCCCATTTTTCCCTATCTCTCCTCTATTCGTTCCTCCTCCGGATCCACTCCCCTCCCCCCTAACTATCTTTTCCGCTCCCATTAATCACATCTCCCACACCTGCCAGCAACACATCCGAGAAACTATGGCCACCTTTTTTCGACCTTAAAAATTTTCTCTCTGAACGTCAGAGGCCTGAGCATCCCTAAAAAAGAGATCCCTGATCCTACGAGAGATGACCAAGTTACATGCGCAAGTAGTGTTCATTCAAGAGATCCACTTCAAAGGCCCAAACATACCCAAATTCACAAATGCTAGATATTCTACACTTTACCATGCATTGTCCCCATTCAGTAAAATCAAAGGAGTAGCCATTCTTCTCATAAACAGTCTCCCCTTCCAATTTAAGGAGCAATTGGTAGACCCAGAAGGACGCTATCTATTTGTTAAAGGGTCTGTCTATGACAAACCTATAGCATTTGTCAACATTTACTCTCCAAATGAACTTCAAGTCTCTTTCATTAGACAAATGTTTGACCTCCTAATCCCCTTCCATGAGGGATTGGTCATTATGGGGGGAGACTTGAATGTTCTACTCGATCCACATCTGGATTCCTCCACTGGGTTCTTATCAATTCCCTACTGGGCATTAAAACAAATTAAGCTTCAGTTCAATTTACTTTCTTTACATGACTCCTGGAGAACCCTAAACCCAGACACAAAAGATTACACTTATTCCCCCCCCCCTATGGAAAGTACTCCCGCATCAACTACTTATTCCTCTCCCAGACAGACCTTAAATACCTAAACGACACCAAAATAGAACCCATGTACGTACCACCACCCAATAACCATGACTCTTAGATTCCCACATATGGAACAAAGAATGAAGACCTGGAGACCTAACCCATTTCTAATTAGTGACCCGATCCACAACTAAACCATCAAACACATCCCACAAGAATACTTTAACCTGAACTCCTCCCCAGAGATGTCACCTCTAGACCTATGGCTTGCCCACAAATGTGTAATCAGAGGGAAATGCATTTCCCTGGTGACACAAGTAAAGAAAGAAAGACAAGCAAGGATAGAAACCCTAACCACACAAATTCGATCTTTAGAAGCCTCACATAAGAGAAGTAAAGTGGTTTCAGAATACACAGCGCTGGTCTCATGTAGGCGCGACCTGTTGGAAGAGCTGGGCAAACAAATAAAACATAAATTCCTACTATCAACCAAACTTTTCTATGACCAAGCTAACAAAAGTAGTAAATTATTAGGAAGACTCGCAGAAGAGGGAAGGTGGAACAGCTCCAGGTGTACTGTTTGAGGTAATCCCAGCTGACAGGTGCAGGTCTGAAGTCTGTTATCCAGATCCATAAACCAATAGAGAGTGGGGCCGCACTCCGTCTCAGTGAGAAAAAATCAATACATTTATTTGTAAAATAACAGTGAATACATCAAGGCAGACAGATGCACGACCATAGACACATGGTTAACACGTTTCACGGAAAAGATATCCGCTTAGTCATAACCCTTAGCTGAGAACATAAAAAGTGTAGATACATATATATAAGACACAACAGGTGTACATCATGTGTACGTCATAATTGCTCATCAGATAAGTGCCAAAGAACACCAGACTCCTCAGCTGGAGGAGATCTCGGATTAACCCCTAATAGAAGGAAATCCCGGGAAGTCCGCCTGCTGCAAAGAGTTAAAACCTCCCCTGTGTAGGTCCAACATACACGCGCCGATCAAAGACCGAAAGCGTCCATGCCGGGACCATAAAAACATGCATCAATCCAAGCGGGAATACCCTCAACAATAAAGAGAGTATAAAGATATTGTAAAAAGGAATGTAGAAAGAAAAACATATATATATATATAAAGAAAAAAGAAAAATACATGATGAAAAGGAGAAAGAAAAGGAAAACTCTATGGATGAGCGTAGATCAATGCATGTGTGATGGTAAGAAACAGGGGAACATGTATAAATGTATAGATAAATAAAAGTCCATATACAGATGGTAAAGCCCCAAAGAATTACCCCTATTCTGTAAACTATATTATATAAATCACAAGAACATGGGATCGTGAGTGCATCCTTGAGGATACCAGGCATTAGGTGGTAGGGTCAAAGACTTACGCCAGTGTGCAGCTATGTAAAAAGCTACTGATAGAGAGCATAGACCGTGGCCACCAATGTATGGCTTCCAAGTATGTTAACATTGTATGTAAAATCAAGGCCGATCACACTGGAGTCCGAGACCCCCCCACATAATGCCAAATGGTGCCACAAAGAAACTGGATCCAAAATTGCAAAATGCAAATGCTTGCGGTGTTCTACCACCCACACCACCCCTGTATGTGTGTGGCAAAAATGCCCCACACCCTTAAAGTGCCAAGTGGAAATAAAGAACAACCGCTGCTAGATGATACAAGTGTCTCCAACATAGGAGACCTAAAAAAGGGGGCATACAGTCTGTAGATCACTATACATAATTTTGTATGAATTAAATTAAATTAAACAAAGTAACCAAAGTAATCAAAATATCCTATAGTGACACAAACCAACATAATACAACATAGTAAAAGATTACTAATTTTCATAGAAGTGTGATACATCCCACTCGAAGTTCATACCTTCCGGGATTCTACTCCTTAATTTATAGATCCAAAACACCTCTCTTTTGCACAGGAGACAGAACAGCCTTTCATTCCTACTTAAGTTGTCTTTGGGGGAAGAATGTTGATGCGCAGAAAGTGCAGCTAAACAAAACAATTCTCGCTCAATAGATTTCTGAAAGATGTCCATCTCCTTGCATCGAGATTGTACAGGGTAAAATGAAGAGGGAACTCTGAGGGGGACACAATAAGTGCCACCCTGTTGTGAGTCCCTCTCTGGTTGATTTGCGCTCTCACTGTCCAGGGATTCCAAGTCAGCGAGGACACAACATTCCCGGAAGGTAAAGTCACACAAGTCCTCTGTAGTGTCAATCTGTACCCTTAGTTCCTCTCTAGTGTCGTCCGTCTGTGACTCCCCAAAGTAGTGTCTGCGAATAGTCAAATTCCTTATAAACCGGTTAACATCTAAAATCGTTTTAAAGGGGTCAAAGTGTGTGGTGGGACAAAAACCCAAACCCTTACCCAGAAGGGATAAATCACTGTTAGAGAGTACCTTGCTGGAGAGATTGATAACATTCAGACTAGTTACTTCTTCTGTGGCTGTGACCTGAGGGAGTAATGACCGTGGGTAGTGTCCTCGGTGCCTCCTGCCCCCTCTCCTTGTTTTCTTGAGGGGCCCTTTTTCTTCTTTTGAAACTTTTTCTTGGGAAGTTGCTCCTTTTTTTTGCATGTGTAACCGGTGTGCTTGATCGTAGTAATGCACTAGAGGTTGTTGGAAGTTCCCCGGAAGTATCTGATGCAGTAATAGCAATCATATCTTCTGCAGAATCTGATTCTGGTTCAGAGAAGCTGAATCTTTTCTTGTTAAAATGTGTATTGCGACTTTTATGGTCTATTCGGTTGTTTCCAAGTATAGACAATGTCCAGGTCGTAATCAAATTTGCCCCGCAAGAGTTTTTCCTTCTTACCTTCTATGGTGTTTGTTTCAATGCTATTGATCTTAGTGTTGAGTTTACGGTCTAATTCCTCAAACAAGGGGTTATCCTTCAGCTTTTGGATCTCTTGTTGATTAATTGAGATTTCTGCTTGTAACTTCTCTAGTTCCATATCCCTAGAGGCAATGATGATCCTCATTAATTCAGCCGAGCAAGCGGACAAAGCCTTAGTCCATTCTAATTTTAATGCATCATTAAAAAAGTCCGTAGTTGGAAATTTCTTGATCCAGAGACCTCTAGGAATACGCTCCAGACTCAGATATTCAGTCAGGGTAGTTCTCTCCCAATAAGATTTCACCTCCTTAATTAAACTTTTTTCCAGTTTGCGGAACACAAGTTTAATCTGAGCAGAAGAATCTCCATAACCCTGGGTAAGGGAAATTTGGGAATTCACACGAAGGGGATTGTCCCCCAATGTTTTAAGTGTGCGACTGTATGCCAAGGATCCAGACGTGGTCACGCTATCTTCTGCCATGGTATAGAAGAAAAAGGAAAATCAAAAGATCTCGCTCACCTTGAAAATATATCTTTATAAAATATCCCAGAAAGTAGTTGGATCAGTCCGAAGTAGTGTGGACTACACCATCCAATTTCAAAAGGTGAGCAAAGTACACTGAGCCGATTCCAAATGAGACGGTCAGGAAGACTCCTTCAAGAAAGGTAAGCACAAATGACAGTTGCCGCAATCCATGACCGGAAAGTGAAAAAAATACCATTAATTGTACAACAATTTGTTAACTACTACTCAAAACTCTATAACCTTTCTAAAACCTCTCCCTCTAATCAGAACCCCAATTCCTGTAGCCAAGCTATAAAAGACTACTTAGCTCAATGTAACATACCAAAACTTCCACCCGAGTTGGCTGCAGCCTTAGAAAAACCCCTTCAAACCAACGAACTCCAGAATGCTTTAAAAAGTACAAAACCAGGAAAGAGCCCGGGCCCTGACGATTTTACTAGCCTATATTACAAAACTTTTTCGGATAGCCTCACCCCTCACTTTCTTAAAGCTTTCAATTCTTTTGCTCAATATACGTCTCCCCAAAAGATTTACTGGAAGCCCATATATGCGTGATCCATAAAAAAGGGAAAGATACCACTCAAGTAGAAAATTACCGACCTATCTCGCTCCTAAATGTTGACATCAAATTATATGCGAAAATTCTTGCAAACAGAATATTACCATTTCTGTCTAATCTAATATCTTGCAACCAAGCAGGTTTTGTACCAGGAAGAGAAGCCCGCGACAACACAATAAAGGCACTTAATATCCATCATTGGCTAACCAAATCGTCCACGGAGAGCTTTTTCTACGGATGTGAAGAAGGCATTCAATAGTGTGGTGTAGGACTTTATGGCAGAAGTTCTTTCCAATATAGGCCTGGGGACTTTTATGCAAGCAAGCATACTAGGCCTGAATTCCTAGGCCTGACTGTAGGGTCAGAGTCAACAGCTACCTCTTGGACGCCTTCTCCATCCGTAACGGCACTAGGCAGGGATGCTCGCTGTCGCCACTGATTTTCATTTTGACATTCAAACCCCTTCTAAGATGCATCCAACTACACCCTGACATTACAGGAGTCACTATCGCCAAGAACACATATAAAATTGAGGAATTTGCTGATCCTATCCTCTTATTCGTAACCAGGCCCAAATTACGATTCCCAACCTGATTCCCAGGGAACTCTCCAATTTCAAGATCAACCTGAACAAATCACATGCCCTTAATGTCTCTGACTGCTCCCATTGTAAGAGACTGTCAAGAGTCCTTTTCGTTCTCCTGGCAGATGGATGCAATTCCTTATTTAGGGATTCAACTCCCCTCCAAATTATCCTCCCTATATTCTTTAAATTATGCCCCATTTCTCCAGGCATTCACAAAAGACATTATTACCTGGGACAAACTCAATCTGTCATGGTTTGGCCGTGCAGCCATAATACAGATGACTGTCTTACCCAGATTTCTATACATAGCACAAACAATTCCAATTGCACTCCCCAAAGCTTTCTTCACTTCTCTCCAATCCCAAATTAACTCTTATCTATGGAAAGGTCGCTCGCCTAGAATTAGTTTGGCAAGGCTTTCAACCCCCAAACATAAAGGAGGAAACTGATTACTAGATTTTAAAAAATACCATAGATTGGTATATCGACTGGCATATCCACAAAGATTCTAAGGATTGGGTTCAGTTAGAACAATTAATGATGGAAACCCCTACACAAAGTCTATCCTGGCTCCCCCCCTGCCCAGAGACAGACACCATCCCCTCATCTTTCTACATATCCAGTGCCTCCAGGAACTCTCCAAAACCACCATGATAAGCTACATCCCCGGCCTCATGACCCCCTTACAATACAACCTGAAATTTCCTCCGGGATTAGAAAGGGGCTTTGCGACCTTGCCATCCAATTTTCATCCTCAGGCGTATCACTTCTTTAGACAAAACCAATTCCTCTCTCAAGATGACATTAGGAACTGCGCTATTGCCACCTCAATGCCTACCTGGTCTTATCTTCAAATTAGACATTTCCTCACTGGCCCTAAAGACAAAGATCAGTACTCTAGACCCCTAACGGCATTGGAGAAATTATGCATGTCCCCCCCCCCAGTGACACCTAATCGCAACCATGTACTCGATTCTCTCTAATTTAGACCCAGATCACCTATCTCCCATTATTAACTTTTGGACTCCAGACCCACACAGCACTACCACACATGAAAACTGGGAATCCATTTGCACGACAGTCCATAAAGGGTCCCGCAATGTAACGACTCAAGAACACAACTATAAAGTTCTGACCCATTGGTATAGAACACCCGCCCTTCTTCACAAGATTTCTTCCCATATCCCAGATGAATGTTGGAGATTCGGCAACCCCGGAGGCTCGATGCTCCACATCTGGTGGGAATGCCCCATGATATCCCCTTATTGGGAACAAGTGCACAAAATCATATGCAAAGTATCCACATACCCCATTGAATTCTTGCACCACCAATATCTTCTGCATCACTCCACAATCCTAAAACATTCATATAGAAAATCATTGGTAATGCATTTGATTAATACAGCTAGAATGTGCATCCCCATCATTGACCGTGGCGTGTCACCCGTAACCTGTCATTGACCGTGGCATGTCACCCATCAGTGACCGTGGCGTGTCACCCATCACTGACCGTGGCGTGTCACCCATCACCCGTCACTGACCGTGGCGTGTCACCCATCAGTGACCGTGGAATGTCACCCATCACCCATCAGCGACCGTGGCTTGTCACCCAACACCCATCAGTGACCGTGGCGTGTCACCCGTCACCCATCAGTTACCGTGGTATGTCAACTGGCACATCAGTGGCCTGTCACCCAACACTGAAGTAGCCTGTCACCTGTCACTCATCACTGACCATGGCCGTCACCCATCAGTAACCACTGCCAGTCACCCGTGGCCTGTCACCCCTCACCCATCAGTGACCACCGCCAGTCACCCATCACCCATCAGTGACCATGACCAGTCACCCATCAATAACCATCGCCAGTCACCCATCAGTGACCACCGCCAGTCACCCATCAGTGACCACCGCCAGTCACCCGTCCCCCATCAGTGACCACCGCCAGTCCCCCGTTACCCATAAGTGACCACCGCCAGTCACCCGTCACCCATAAGTGACCACCGCCAGTCACCCGTCACTCATCAGTGACCACCGCCAGTCACCTGTCGCCCGTCACGCATCTGTGACCACCGCCAGTCACCCGTCACACATTAATGATCACCACCAGACACCAGTCACCCATCAGCGTCTACCACCAGACACCCGTCACTCATCAGTGACCACCGCCAGACAAGCGGCACCCATCAGTGACCACCACCAGTCACCTGTCACCTATCAGTGACCTCCACCAGACACCCATCACCTATCAGTGACCACCAACAGACACCCGGCACCCATCAGTGACCACCGCCAGTCACCCATCACTTATCAGTGACCACCGCTAGTCACCCATCACTGTCACCCATCAGTGACCTTCACCCGTCACCCATCAGTGACCACCAGACACCCAACACCCATCAGTGACCACCACCAGACACCCGGCACCCATCAGTGACCACCACCAGTCACCCATCAGTGACCACCACCAGTCACCCATCAGTGACCACCACCAGACAGCCGTCACCCATCAGGGACCACCGCCACTCACCCGTCACTGTCACCCATCAGTGACCTTCACCCGTCACCCATCAGTGACCACCAGACACCCATCAGTGACCACCACCAGACACCCAGCACCCATCAGTGACCAC
>BLSH010476289.1:1356341-1387016 GCA_018402905.1 Glandirana rugosa
CCCCTGGGTTTGAAAATCCGTGTTTTTACCGACATTGTTACAGGACCGTTCACGATCTCCCGACGTTTTCCTTCATTTTACCCCCATTCTCATCCCGTTCACGGGATGTTTTTTCACCCCTATCCCTTTTATTTAATTTTAGTTTATTTTTTTACCCTTCCCCCCCACCTACACCTTATCCTCGGATCTCCAACTGATCCGGTACTGGTACCGTCACATCCCGTCCGGTCGTGGAGGTTCCGTATTTACCGTTCGAGTCCGGTACACCGGTTAAACCTCTGGGTCTTCAACTTAACACGCCTACACGTACTGACTTATGGGTCTGCCCCATTCAACTTCTGGGTCTCCAAATTGGCCACATGGCCTGAGCTTGCCATTTATGCCTTGGAGGTGCTGGCCTGCCCTACACTGCCATGGTCATGGCCTAGTCAACCTCTAGGCTCCTATTCCACATCCACCCCCCCTTCCCATTTTTTTATTTGATTTTAATTTATTTTCCCTATCCCCACTTTTTTGTAGGGCACTTGCCCTACTCTTACCCCCATTTTACTTCCTTTTGCAGCCCTCTAGCACTTGCCAGGACATTGTTACAGCCATTTTTGTGCCTAAAAGTTTGGGTCCCCATTGACTTCAATGGGGTCCGGTGTCCGGGATAACGTTCAGGCAACGTTCGGTGCCGAACCCGGACTTTTTCCCAAAGTTCGTCCGGACCCTCCGAACCCGAACGTCCAGGTGTTCGCTCAGCTCTACTCGTGATTAAGTAAATTATGCTGTGCTATGTGTTATTTAGGCCCCTTTCACATGAGCGGCGTTTTTCAGGTGGATCCAAGCGGGCCACCCATTCACTTCTATGGGCAGGTGGATGTCAGCGGAGATGTGTCCGCTGACACCTGTCTGCCATCCGATAATATCCGCTCAAAACAGACAGATGGGCGATACGGTCGCCATCCGTCCAGCGGATCAGATGGGATCTGATGAAAATGGACATGCAGTCCGTTTTCATCCGATCTTCCCATAGAAAACAGCGGGGCTCTGACAGGTCTGTCCCTGCACCACGAACAGAGATGAACCTGTCACCTGCCTGCTCAGCTGGGATCAATGGAGCAATCTTCCGTTGAGCTGGCGGAATCCGCTGAGCGGATCCACCCCGTGTGAAAGGGGCCTAACATATATATTGGACTAATTTATATAACATCAATTATCAAAATATACACATGCTTTTCTTGTAAACATAAATAAACTTGCCACTACTCTCTTAAAGTGGTTGTCAATTCTATAAAAAATAAAAAAAAACCTGCAAGAGAAAGGCATAATGAGCTAGTATGCATCACATAGTAGCTCATTATGAAATGCTTACCTTAGATCGATGCTGTAGCAGCGGTCCCCGAGCACCACTGTGACCGGCGACATGCTATCTCCGTCGTCTTCCGGGATCCTGGGCTCAGACCAATCACAGCTCGGACTCCAGCACTGTGATTGGCAGAAGCCGCGCTGACGTCGCTCCCGCGCATGCGCACGGGAGCCATCATTTATGCCACACTTAGTGAAGAAAAGGCCCAGTCGGACAATTTCTTCACTGCGCATGTGCCAATGACGTTGGCACATTCAGATACAGGGAATATCTCCTTTTTAGTCTCCCAGAACTAATAGAGCGTATCTTCCTCCTTCCCCTCCTGTCAATGTCTATCAGCCCCATTGCTCGATATATATGTATATATACATATATATATATGAAAAAGAGAGGAGCTCCAAATAGTGCTTATATCTTTAAAACCATATGTTTATTAAAATGGATGTAAACCTTCACATATACCCAGTGAAGTGAACAGCTTCATATGAAACATAGAGATTAAAAAAATCTCCCTTCATAAGTTTTACACGTATATCTGCTGTCTTCCGCTTTCTACACTCTTTAGAAAGTGCACATCAGGTTAGAAATCTTTCTTCCTGTTTCAGCAGTGGGAGGGGAGTCTGGGCATACACTGTGTGTGAGCTGATTGGAGGAAAGGGACCCCCCTCCCTCCACATAGGCAGAGGAATCAATAAACTTGCAGAGCTGTACTGTGAACAGACCATCTATCTCTAAGTTCCCTTCTTGACACAAATGTCCAGCTACTTTTATCTTGTGTGTTGGAGAACTTGTCAGAAGTTATCATTCTGATAACAGAGGAACGGAGGAGCAGAAAGACACGGGACTCAGGGATTTGGAGAGAGATACGTAAACACTACAGATATATGTGCCCAGGTCAGATTTAATGAATGGGGTCTACATCCACTTTAAAAAATACATATATATCACGCTCACATTTGATGGGTGCTCCAGTGCACCAACTATATACAGCGTATTTAATATATGAATCCAAGGCAATGCAACAGCTCCATGCTGTTCTGATAAATGTCTCAAAGTCTCATCACACCATCCGCCCCTCCCCTATGCATTACGTCACATGATCACGTGACTTCCTCAGGGGAACATTGACAGGACGGGAAGGAGGAAGATACGCTCTATTAATCCTGGGAAACTAAGAAGCTGGTTTTGACTTAACTTAAATCTGAGGTGAGCACACACATAATGGGGGAGCACTGAGGTGTATGCCACATACACACATGAAGTGTTGTGAAGAGTAAAGGAAGCTTAAAGTCATTTTTTTGCACTGAAGCACTTTTTTTGTTCAATGGATTTGGACAGTTTGTCTAATTATCGGCACTTATAGAGCACTTTACTTGTTCATTTGAGCACATATTATATAAATATGCACGTTAAGAGAGTAGCAGCAAGTTTATTTATGTTTACGAGAAAAGCATGCGTATATTTTGATCATTGATGTTATATAAGTTAGTTCAATTTATATGGTAAAATAATGCATAGTGCAGCATAATTTACTTTATCACGTTTTTGCTCATTTATATTGGGAATGTGTTAAAAATCTGCCAGCTTAGTGTATAAAAATTATTTATCGGCACATTGTTATAGTTGCTCGCAAGATTTTATCTGATAGTCTACTGTACTTCAGTTTAAATGACTACTCTACGACTGGCATGATCCCCTCACTTAGAACTCCTGCTGATTCAGTTGATTTAAAGGTATAAGGCCAAAGCTACCACTATTTGAGTAGTTTAGCTTTCTTTATTCAAAATGCAGACCAGACTCAGACACCCTTTGCTATTTAGTGAGTTTCTTAGACCCTGCATTAAAAAGCAATGGGTTTCCAAGGTAGGGTATCTGCGTTTGCAGCCTTGGACCTGTTCAGCAATGCTGTTAAAACAGCTGGTCGTCATGTAAGCAGGAATTACGTTTTTCATTAGTGGTTTCGGTTAGGGCAAAACACCAAGACACAACACTGGGCTGCATCGTAAAGAGACAAAGCATGTGCTGAGGCCTTAATAGTTGATAGTGTGGATAGACATTGTGCCATGCAGCTCCTTGTTGTAAGAGTACATGTTGCCTTCTGTTCATGCAACCATTTAAAGCGGAGTTTCACCCAAAAGTGGAACTTCCGCTTTAAGTGTAGGTGACCCCCTGACATGCCACAATTGGCATGTAATTTTTTTTTGGGGGGTGGGACCCTGTTCCTCTCCTGGTGCTGAGGAAAGTTCATCTCTCCCCCCTCCCTCCCAGCAATCTTCTGGGACAAGTCACAGGTCCCAGAAGTTTGCCTGGCTATTCACAGCACGCAGTGCGGCTCACGCATGCACAGGGCGCCCACATTTGCTATGCCAGCACTGCAGAAAGGAGGGGGAGAGGAGCGATGCATCGTGAGGCCGCATCGCTGGACTATGGGACAGGTGAGTAGCAATTTATTAAAAGTCAGCAGCTACACTTTTAGTAGCTGCTGACTTTTAAATGGGTGGAACTCCGCTCGGAAAGCCTTTATCTTGAAAAGTCTGCTCCTACAACTAATAACTTATTTAGCTCCAGGCGACCCACCTCAATGCATTTGACTAAACAACAGGAGGGTTATGGGTAGGGGTGGGTGAACGGTTCGGCCCAAGCATGAGTTCGGGCCAAACGTTTGCCAAACACCCGAATTTGCAGGGTGTTCGTCGGATGCTCCCCCTGCAATGCACTGAGCAGTGCACAATGCATTCTGCGCCCTGATTTGGCAAATCAGGGTGCAGTGTAAGCTGATTGTTAAGGAGTGGGACCGGAAAGCTGGCTGTGGCTTCCTTGACCAGTCAATGGTATGGTTCAGATATGATATGGTTCTGAGTAAAAAAAAAGTGCTGGTATAAAAATTAAAGAAAAAAACGGCATGGAGTCTCCCCCCCCCCACCCCCAAAGTTCATACCAGGCCTGGTATTTATTTTAAGGGGAACCCTACGTCAAAATGTAAAAAAAAGTGTCCCCCCCAAAATCTATACCAGACCTTTATCTGAGCATGCAACCCAGCAGGTCAGGAAAGGAGAGGGGACAAGCGAGCACACCCCCCCTCCTAAACCATACCAGGCCACATGCCCTCAACATGGGGGGGTGGGTGCTTTGAGGCAGGGGGCTTTGCCCCACCCAACCCAAAGCACCTTGTCCCCATGTTGATGCAGACAGGGGTCTCTTCCCAACAACTCTGGGCTGTGGTTGTTGGGGTCTGCGGGCAGGGGGATTATCCGAATCTGGAAGCCCCATTTAACAGGGGGGCCCCCAGATCCTGCCCCCCCCTATGTGAATGGGTATCAGGGACATTGTACTCCTACCCATTCACCAATAATATGTCAAAAAGCAATGACCACAAGAAACAGTTTTTGACAAGTCCTTTATTAAAAAATAAAAAAATAGTGTCCCTCGATGTAAATTCATTGTCAATCATGGCGCCAGTCGGATCCAAAAAATAGAAAAAAATAAAAATGCCCCGCCTACTGGGAGGCCTCCGTGTGACATAGCTGGGTGGCCCCGCCCCTTGCCTATATAAGAACTTTCAAAGCACAGAGCAGGCAGTCAGTGAGAGGCCTCCCAGAAGGCGGAGCATTTTTATTTTTTTTCTATTTTTCGGGTCCCCCGGGCGCCGTGATTGACGATGGATTTACAGCAAGGGACACAATTTTTTTATCTTTTAATAAAGGATTTGTCAAAAACAGTTTCCTGTGGTTATTACGTTTTGACACTTTTTTGGTGAATGGGTAGGGGTACGATGTACCGGATATCCATTCACATGGGGGGGGGGGGTGGAATCTGGAGTCAATTTTTTTATGGTCAAATACTTTTTTATATCCAATTACTTGCATATAAGCCTTCAAAATGGGCACTTTTGACTTTACCTGTTCGCTCCCATAGACTTTAATGTTGGGTTCGCCATTCGGAATAGAACATTTCCCCTGTTTGGGAGCTCTGCTGCGAACCGAACAGGGGGGGTGTTCGGCCCATCCATAGTTATTTGTAATGTTAGTGTGAATCTAGGTTTAACATTAGGTTTTAGGGGTTAAATATGGTGGTCAGTTTAACCACTTGCCAACCAAGCTATAGCCAAATGACGGCTACAGCGCAGTCAAACAGTTCTGGGAGGGTGTCTACTGACATCCTCCCAGAACCAGGCCCCCTGCACGCTTGCTGTGTTGTGCATCAAGCGTGCTCTGTGATTGCTGTGTCCTTCGGTAAAGGGCCTTTACCACGTGAACAGCTGATCACGTTGTAAACACACTTGTGCTGAAAGATGAAAATTGGCTTGTGCAGGAAGGGGGTAAAAGTGCCCAGTAGGCAAGTGGGTAAGTTTAAATCTTTAAATTAAATGCTATCAATCAAGTTTCAGGGTTCATTAAAGGGTTAAAATATCTAAAGCCAAAAGCTGTTTGTTTCTCTTTTTGAATAGGCTAGCAAATGTTTGAACCCCTAATGATATTTGCCAACTGCATCTTTAGGGGCAGATTTTGAATTAACTCGAGAGGTTGGGTGTAAAAGTAAAGCTTCAAAATGGGGAGGATTTAGGTTCACTTTAAGTATAAAAACCAGAGCATGAACCATAGTGTTTTTGTTTCACAATGCAGGGCTTTTGGCATCAAAATCATATGTATCCTTCTGTGATCCTTAGAACAAGCGGCTTCAGAAGCTAGGACAGAGGGACAGCCCTGTGAGCCCATCAGGTTATACTACTTTGCACCATATTGTTAAACTAACATGGGTGGCTTGCTTAACCGGTTCCCGACCGTGTAGCGACTATAAGCGGTGACATTGTGGCTCTGTCCTGCAAATCGCCGCTTATAGTCGTCACTCGTGGGCACAACGGCTAGGGGCTAAGCGGGGCCGTGGGTCGGGCTTACTCGATGTTCGCCGGCGACCCACGATGGCCCGTGACAGAGCCAAAACGGGGAACCACCAATGTAAATACGCCGGTTCCCTGTTCTGACAGGCGGCATGTCAGAGATCTACTGATCCCTGTACCCGGGATCAGTTAGATCTCTGGTGCCCCTGGCAGCCCAGCCCCCTGATAGTTAGAACACACACAGGGAACACAGTTAACCCCTTCACTGCCCCCTGCAGGTTAACCCCTTCCCTGCCTATGACATTTATACA
Organism: Glandirana rugosa; assembly: GCA_018402905.1. Taxonomy (NCBI): domain Eukaryota; kingdom Metazoa; phylum Chordata; class Amphibia; order Anura; family Ranidae; genus Glandirana; species Glandirana rugosa. The sequence continues at coordinate 1,362,841 of BLSH010476289.1, forward strand.
GTAATCAGTGGATATTTACATTTCTGATCGCTGTATAAATGTCATTGGTCCCAAAAAAGTGTCAAAAATGTCCGACATGTCTGCCCCAATATCACAGTCCCGATAAAAATCGCAGATCACCGCCATTACTAGTAAAAAAAAAAAATTGTAAAAACGGCAGAAATGAATTCTCATGGTTTGTAAACAGGGCAACTTTTGCGCAAACCAATCAATAAATGCCAACTGTGATTTTTTTTTTACCAAAAATATGAGGAAGAATATAAATCGGCCTAAACCGATGAATAAATTAGTTTTTTTATATATTTTTTTTTATTTACATTTTAGCAAAAAGTAAGAAATATTGGTTTTTTTTTGCAAAATTGTCGCTATTTTTTTGTTTATAGCGGTGATCAGAAATGACGCAGAAGTGATCAAATACCACCAAAATAAAGCTCTATTCGTGGGTTAAAAAAAGACGCAAATTTAGTTTGGGTACAACGTCACACGACCGCACAATTGTCAGTTAAAGCAACCCAGTGTCGAATCGCAAAAAGCGCTCTGGTCCTAATGTGGGAAATCCTTCCGGGGCTGAAGTGGTTAAAGGAAAACATAGCAAATGAGCAAAATAATGACCTAATCAATGTGGTGGGCCCCATTCATTGTCCAACCTGCACACAGAAGGTGGTCAAGATGGATTTCTTTAAGCCCAATACCAGCCATAAAGTCTTATTTAACCACTTCGATACATGACGTTTATACCCCCTTCCTGCCCAGACCAATTTTCAGCTTTCAGCGCTCTCACACTTTGAATGACAATTACTGTCCCATGCTACACTGTACCCAAACAAAATGTTTTATCATTCTTTTCACACAAATAGAGCTTTCTTTTGGTGGTATTTAAGAACCATAAGTGAAAAAAAGTGTGAACATTTTGAAAAAAAAACACTTTTTTTTCGTTTCTGTGATAAAATTTTGCAAATAAGTAATTTTTGTTAATAAATTTGGGCCAAAACCTATACTGCTACCTATCTTTGGTAAAAATAACCCAAATAAGTGTATATTATTTGGTCTGTGTGAAAGTTATAGAGTCTACAAGCTATGGTGCCAATCATTGAAAATTGATCACACCTGATGCACTGATGGCCTATCTCATTTCTTGAGGCCCTGAAATGTCAGGAATGTACAAATACCCCCCAAATGACCCCCTTTTGAAAAGTAGACATTCCAAGGTATTTAGTAAGAGGCATGGAGAGTTTTTTGAAGTTGTACCTTTTTCCCAGAATTCTTGGGAAAATTAAGAAATTATTATTTTTTTTGCAGAAAATTGTCATAACAACAAGTAATTTCTCACACAAAGCATATGCATACTTCCAATTACACCCCAAAATACATTCTGCTACTCGCCCCGAGTAAGGCGATACCACGTGTGAGAATTTTTCACAGCCTGGCCACATAGAGAGGTCCAACATGCAGGGAGCACCGTCATGCATTCTAGGAGCACAATTTTCACTTCTAATTTCCTAATGACCTATTACACTTTTGAAGGCCCTGGAGCACCAGGACAATGGAATTACCCACAAAATGACCCAATTTTGGAAAGCAAACACCCCAACGTATAATCTATGAGGCATTATGAGTCTTTTGAATGGTTCATTTTTTTCCACAAGTCTTCTAAAAACATGGAAAGAAAATGAAAACGCTTTTATTTTTACACAAAGTGGTCAATTTATAAGATATTTCTAACACATAGCATGTACATAGCAAAAATTACCCCCCAAAATATATTCTGCTACTCATCCCAAGCATGGTGATATCACATGTGTGAGACTTTTACACAGCCTGGCCACATAGAGAGGTCCAACATGCAGGGAGCACCATCAGGCATTCTAGGAGCAGAAATTTCACATCTAATTTCCTAACCACCTATTACACTTTTGAAGACCCTGGAGCACCAGGACAATGGAATTACCCACAAAATGACCCCATTTTGGAAAGCAAACACCCCAACGTATATTCTATGAGGCATTATGAGTCTTTTGAATGGTTAATTTTTTTTCACAAGTCTTGGAAAAACGTGGAAAGAAAATGAAAACGCTTTTATTTTTACACAAAGTGGTCAATTTATAAGATATTTCTAACACATAGCATGTGCATAGCAAAAATTAACCCCCAAAATATATTCTGCTACTCGTCCCGAGTATGGCGATACCACATGTGTAAGACTTTTTCACACCCTGACCACATACAGAGGCCAAACGTGCAGGGAGCACCGTCAGGCATTCTAGGAGCATAAATTACACATAAAATTTCATTCATATCTATCACACTTTTGAAGGCCCTGGAGAACCAGGACAGTGGAATTACCCCAAAAATGACCCCATTTTGGCTGCAGATAGGTACTTGGGTACTTTGATGGGCTGGGGACAGGTACTCGGGTAATCTGATGGACTGGTAAAAGGTACTTGGGTACTCTGATGGGCTGCAGATAGGTACTCGGTTACTCAGATGGGTTGGTGACAGGTACTCTGGTAATCTGAAGGGCAGGTGACAGGTACTCGGGTGCTCAGGTGGGCTGGTGACAGGTACTCTGGTACGCTAATGGTCTGGTGACAGGTACTCGGGTGCGCTGATGGTCTGGTAACAGGTACTCGGGTACTCTAATGGGCAGGTGACAGCTACTCGGGTACTTTGCTGGGCTGGTGACAGGTACTCAGGTTCTCTGATGGGCAGGTGACAGGTACTTGGGTACTCTGTTGGGCTGGTGACAGGTACTCGGGTACTCTGATGGGCAGGTGACAGGTATTCGGGTACTCTGATGGGCTGGGGGCAGGTACTCGGGTCGGGTACTTTGATGGGCTGGTGACAGGTACTCGGGTACTCTGATGGGCTGGTGACAGGTACTAGGGTACTCTGATGAGCTGGTGACAGGTACTCAGGTACTCTGATGGTCTGGTGACAGGTACTCGGGTACTTAGATGGGATGGTGACAGGTACTCGGGTACTCTGATGGGCAGGTGACAGGTACTCGGGTACTTTGATGGACAGGGAACAGGTACTCTGATGGACAGGTGACAGGTACTTTGATAGGGTGGTGACAGGTCCTCTTTATTGGGGGGGTGATCTGTGTGCTTGGTGTACACAGTAGGCGGTAATGAGCTGTTACCGCAAGCTCCCTCTCACACACACGATCAATGTGTGACAGGGAGAACTGCGGTATCAGCTCGTTGCCGCGGTTTGTTTACATCACATGACCAGCTGTGGTTGACACAGCCGGTCCCGTGGTAAAGAGCCAATTCTATTGGCTCTTTACACTGATTGGAGCTGGGCTTTGTCCAACAGACAAGCCTCAGCCCCGATCGCCGCGCTGTGCGCCCCCGTGGGCTCGCACGAGCGGCGTGCACATGGAGGTCGGTAGTGACCGGCTGTGATTGGACACAGCCGGTCCCGTGGTAAAGAGCCAATTTTATTGGCTCTTTTACCCCGATCGGGGGGACACGACCCCCCGGCACACGATTGATCCACGATCGCTGCTCTGTGGGCCCCCAGGGGCCCACAGTAGCGGCGAGAAGCCGCCGACGTCGGCCCGGATCGACAAGCGGTTCCTGCCAATGTCATTTTAATATGACCCGGTAGGGAACTGGTTAATATTGTATGTAGTGGGAAAGGGTTAGATCCTCTGTCAAGTTGTTTCTGGTTTATTTTAAAGTTAGGCTTATATTACAGTGGAGAAAAGTCAGATCACTGTTCGAGCAATGCTGTCTGGCATGGTCGTCTGGATCACAAGAGTGGCTAAACAATGTGACAAATGTGTATGGCGGGTACAAAAAAGTTTACATGTAAATTTCAACTGTGCCATCAGCTGTTTCCTTGAAGGTCATCTTTAACTTTATGATGAAAGTATTTTGTGATAATACATATATTTACAGGTCAGGTCTCGGTGTATTTTAGCATACACAGGTACACATGGATTGAAGAATGTGCCCACTACAAGTTGCTGCTTTTTCAGCCACAGAGTAACATGGGTGTATAATAAAAATAAAATTAAAAAAAAATAGTAAAATGTTACATATTGATACTATAATGTTTTAACTAAAAAACAGCAATATAAAAACAACACCTTATTTTATTGATCCATAAGTTAAATATTTTAGCGCTCTAGCTGTGAGTTTGCCTTCAGAAATTTCTTCCATGTTTACAAGCTGTGAACTATAATGATATACTAGTGTTTTTATGAGGGTTTCTTGTTTTCTTTCCTAAAAGTCACAACACTTATTTTTCTGATCGATATTCTGCTGATAAATATTTGCTTGTCACAAGTGTTTCTGCTGCTAGAAATGACCTAAAATTGCAGAGGAAATCCACATTGTACTGATCTCCAGGGAACACCCGTCATTTCAGTAAAAATAAACTGTTTTATTTCGTTTATTTTGATCATTGCGACATATCCCTTCAAGGCCAAAAAACATCACATGAATCAGCTAGTTACAGTTACATAATGACAGTAAACAACCAACGGTTACTGTATGATGTACTGTATGATGTTTAAAGCTGAACTCCAGGCATATATAGAAGGCACAAATGAATGCAGCCCTGTAATCAGTGTTACTTCATTGCATTTCTTTTTTTTTTTTTTAAGTCAAGCAGAGTAAGGATCTGGATCTTGACTTGGAATCAGCCTTTTGCAGTCTTCTGTAAAGACTGCACAGCAGAGCCCAAAAAGAGGGAGGGAGAAGCAGCACAAGGAGTCAATCATGTATGTTGGGGTGCAAGGCGCATGCTGATAGGAGGAGAGATGAGCTGATTATTCTGCCACTTCTTTATTCGCTGTCCAGTCACAGGGTGGAGGTCAAGAGAAGACCTGTAAGTGAAAGTGAAACTGCACTTTACAAATCCTTTGGCAGATACAAGATACAACATTGCTTACAGGAAAGGGCTGGGCCAGGGGGCAGGGTGACAATTGCCCCCCAGGCCACCCCAACTTACATTCGAAATGGCTGGCGGGCCGTTGCCCGCTGACAATATTTTTTTTGTGGAGAAAGTAGGGGCCAGGGGCAAGGCCGCCAACTAACTGCAAGCAGAGGGGGTCGCCCAGGGCCAACCCTACCATGGATGATGTCTATTATAGGAGCCGGTCCAGGAGGCGGGACTTCATATGACAGCGTCCGCACCAGGTAAGCAGGAGATCCCCACTCTTTGTAATCCGGCGGCTTTCCTCTTTCTGCATTGCAGGCTGCACTGGATGGGCACTGGTGAGGCTGCATTGGTGGGCACTGGTGAGGCTGCATTGGTGGGCACTGATGAGGCTGCATTGATGGGCACTGATGAGGCTGCACCTCATTTGTTGCTATTAACATTAAATGATGTTACCACATTGTATCATATATGTCTTGCTTCATAACATCAATATCTATTATAAAACCAGGTGGGCATGGATGGTGAGCGGATTCAGTGGTTCAATGGGCCTCTTTACTGGACTTGCCCCCCAGGCCTAAGGCTGCCAGCCCTCCCCTGATTGCTTATATACAATATATTTTTGATCTGTGTACTCGACTGGTTGCCTGCATTTCAGCTTTAACTGTTGTAAAATATGTATAACTTACTAAAATTAACAATAAACCCATTATCACTTTATAGCACTATAACATTAGTCCCTTAGCTTTTCCCTCCAGCCACTGCTATTGCCACTGGAGGGGACTAGGATCATCGGTTCAAATCCCAACCATGGCATTTCCTGCCTGTAGTTTGCATGATCTCCCTGTGCCTGTGTAGGTTTCCTCCAGGTACTCCTGTTTCCTTACACACGTCTTAGACATGCTGATAGGTTAATTGTTTCCTGCTTAAATTGGCCCTAGTATATGTATGTGTAAATGTGAGCTAGGAACCTTAGATTGTAAGTTCCCTGAGGGCAGGGACTGATGTGAATGTGCAATATAAATGTAAAATGCTGTGTAAATTGTCAGCACTATACCTGTAATGAATAAATAAATAAATCACGTGACCGGACTAGAGTGGACTGAAAATAGGTAAGTATACACATACAATATATTGTCAAAAGTATGCCTTTACACGCACGTGAACTTTATTGGCATCCCAGTCTTAGTACGTAGGGTTCAATATTGAGTTGGCCCACCCTTTGCAGCTACAGTATCTCACAAAAGTGAGTACACCCCTCACATTTTTTGTAAATATTTTATTCTATCTTTTCATGTGACAACACTGAAGAAATTACACTTTGCTACAATGTAAAGTAGTGAGTGTACAGCTTGTATCACAGTGTAAATTTGCTGTCCTCTCAAAATAACTCAACACACAGCCATTAACGTCTAAACTGCTGGCAACAAAAGTGAGTGAAAATGTCCAAATGTCCAAAATGTCCAAAATGGCCCACCCTCCCTGGAGTCATGTGACTCACTAGTGTTACAAGGTCTCGGGTATGAATGGGGAGCAGGTGAGTGAAATTTTGTGTTATCGCTCTCACTCTCTCATACTGGTCACTGGAAGTTCAACATGGCACCTCATGGCAAAGAACTCTCTGAGGATCTGAAAAAAAGAATTGTTGCTCTACATAAAGATGGCCTAGGGTATAAGCAGATTGCCAAGACCCTGAAACTGAGCTGCAACATGGTGGCCAAGACCATACAGTGGTTTAACAGGACGGGTTCCACTCAGAACATGCCTCGCCATGGTCAACCAAATAAGTTGAGTGCACATGCTCAGCGTCATATCCAGAGGTCGTCTTTGGTAAATAGACGTATGAGTGCTGCTAGTATTCTGGCAGAGGTTGAAGGGATGGGGGGCAGACTGTCAGTGCTCAGACCATACGCCGCACACTGCATCAAATTGATCTGCATGGCTGTCGTCCCAGAAGGAAGCCTCTTCTAAAGATTATGCACAAGAAAGCCCGCAAACAGTTTGCTGAAGACAAGCAGACTAAGGACACAGATTACCGGAACCAGGTCCTGTGGTCTGAGGAGACCAACATATATTTATTTGATTCAGATGGTGTTAAGGTGTGTTGCGGCAACCAGGTGAGGAGTACAAAGACAAGTCTGTCTTGTCTACAGTCAAGCATGGTGGTGGGAGTGTCATGGTCTGGGCTGCATGAGTGCTGCAAGCACTGGGGAGCTACAGCTCATTGAGGGAACCATGAATGCTAACATGTATTGTGACATACTGAAGCAGAGCATGTCCTCTTCCTTCAGAGACTGGGACGCAGGGCAGTATTCCAACATGATAACAACCCCAAACACACCTCCGAAACGACCACTGCCTTGCTAAAGAAGCTCAGGGTAAAGGTGATGGACTGGCCAAGTATGTCTCCAGACCTAAACTCAATTGAGCATCTGTGGGGCATCCTCAAATGGAGGGTGGAGGAGCGCAAGGTCTCTAACATCCACCAGCTCTGTGGTGTCATCATGGAGGAGTGTAAGAGGACTCCAGTGGCATCCTGTGAAGCTCTGGTGAACTCCATGCCCAAGAGGGTTGGCCACACAAAATATTGACTCTTTGGGCCCAATTTGGACATTTTCATTTATGGGTGTACTCACTTACGTTGCCAGCGGTATTTAGACATTAATGGCTATGTGTTGAGTTATTTTGAGGGGACAGCAAATTTACACTGTTATACAAGCTGTACACTCACTACTTTACATTGTAGCAAAGTGTCATTTCTTCATTGTTGTCACATGAAAAGATATAATAAAATATTTACAAAAATGTGAGGGGTGTACTCACTTATGTGAGATACTGTATAACAGCTTCAACTCTTCTGGGAAGGCTGTCCACAAGGTTTAGGAGTGTTTCTATGGGAATGTTTGACCATTCTTCCAGAATCGCATTTGTGAGGTCAGGCACTGATGTTGGAGAGAAGACCTGGCTCACAGTCTAATTCATCCCTCAGTTCTAGTGAACTATACTGTTAAGGCGTCAACATACCAAGACATTGTCGACAATTTCATGCTCCTAACATTGTGGGAACAGTTTGGGGATGGCCAAAATGACTGTGCTCCAGTGCATAAAGCAAGATCCATAAAGACAAGGATGAGCAGGTTTTGGGTGGAGGAACTTTACTGACCTGCACAGAGCCCTGACCTCAACCCAATAGAACACCTTTGGGATAAATTAGTGCGGAGACTGCGAGCCAGGCCTTCTCGTCCACAGCAGTGCCTGACCTCACAAAAGCACTTCTGGGAGAATGGTCATACATTTCTATAGACACACTCCTAAACCTTGTGGACAGCCTACCCATAAGAGTTGAAGCTGTTATAACTGCAAAGGGTGGGCCAACTCAATTTTGAACCCTACGGACTAAGACTGGGATACCATTAAAGTTCATATGCATGTAAAGGCAAGCATCCCAATACTTATACAATATAGTGTATTTCTTACACAGGTTAGTTACCATAGGTGTTTGAAAGGGGGATAGGGACAATTTTAAGGCGAATTAGGTGAAAGCTGGAATTCTCCTTTTGTATAGACCCCATTACGTGTGACAGAAATGTTGCGGTTAATGGTCCATTCATTTTTTGCTCTTTGTGTCAGCATTTCTGGATTTTCTACAGGGATCAGCAAATGTACCTGTTTTTGAAAACATAACTGTTCCCTGATTTTATTTCTGTGTATATTAGACTTTATCTTTTTTTAATGTAGTATTTATTAGTAAGAATGACTTCATATCGAAAAATGTATTACAGTCTGTTTGATAACACATTACCATGTATGACAATCGTACATACTACACCAGCCCAAGAGGAATCTATAACTGAAAATACTTTTAAATTGTTGAGACTTAAAGCAAAAGGTACCCACTCCTACTTCCATTTGGATCACCTTAACGATCCACTGCACGTCCTCCATCCCACCCGCCCGCAACCTTCTGGGACACATCACAGGTCCAGAAGGCGGCAAGACCATTCACAAAGTCGCAGCCAGTTGTGAAGCCGCAAGGAGTAACAGCCGGCTGCCCACAGTAGAAATTCTGGCGCCAGGGACCCAAAGCCCAGCGAAGAACTGGTTCAGGTGAGCATGGCGCTGGCCCCTGGGCAGGTAAGTATCCTTTTATTAAAAGTCAGCAGCTACAATATTTGTAGCTGTTGACTTTTAATTTATTTCAAACAGGGCAAACAACCGCTTTAAGTATAGTATGCTAAAGCCAGACTAACTGCTGTTTCTATCAGCCTCAGTTTAGTAATACACAGTCTCCTACTATGAATGCATTTACTGTCATGGACAAATGTGTTCTCATTGTGCATGTCATATTTATTAGAAAACACAGGGGTAAATTTAGGTGTCTGAGATCCACTGTTGTTATTTACTTTAAATTACTTTTGTTGCTCAAGGTCTGTGCAATGTGCAGGCAATCTCTCTTGTTTTTGTGTTCTAGTCAACAGAAATAAAATGGTATATACTATTTTTAGATGCACATATCAAATTATATAAAAGGTAGCAACAGCTGTGCATATTATCCCAAACATTTGGCAAGAATAAATAAAGAGGTCAAAAATGGGACTTTAAATGAAGCAGTGGTCACAATGGCCATCAGCTTCCATCCCAATACATATTCACAAATTTTTAGTAGAGGCAATGTGCCCAACATATATAGTAGAGGCAATGTGCCCAAATATATGTATGGATTGTCTACGGTTCTACCTTGATGAAAGTTGCCTCAATAAAAACGCATGCTTTTATAACCCGTGTGTCTCATTTAAAGTCCCAAAAAAAACCCTTTTTTGTATATTTGGCAAGAATGTTTAATTATATTTACTGATGATGTGACCTTTGTTCTGTATGCAATTCAGCCTAACGTTACCATAAAGGAATATGAACCTAAAAGTATCAGAAGACATGTGGTGATGCCAGTGCTATGTCGGGATATTATCCCATGTCTGGGACTGGGTGGGGAGATACTTTTATGAAGGATGCCTTTGCAAGTGCCTTACTTATCAAGATAGTGTTGGATAAGCTTTAATAGGGATTTCTACTTTAGCTTTAGACTTGACAATAAAAAGATGAAATTTCTACATGGTACAGTTTTGCCATAGTATCTATTTAAACATAATACAATTGTTGGCCTTTTGTGTCAGATGGATAAAAAGGGTCAATAAAGGGACTTATAGACAACCCAGTCCCCTCATTATAAAAGGGTGGATACTGGGGGCGTGGCCAGGATATGGAGGAGTGAGAAGGCGTCTTCCCTCGGCTCCGCTCCTACCGCAGCTTATACCAGCCTTAGAGGGGTAAGATCCACCACTACCGGCTTCAGCAATGTCCCAGTGCCGGCGGATGTCCTCACAGCCACCAATGCCGGACCTCTCATGCCAGGGCTTCTTTGGAGAACTTCTTCCCCGAGACCCGACGGGCGGGGAAGGGAGGCCCCAAGATGGTGCCGGATCTGAAGGCCCCACAGCAACATGCGACTCCGCGCAGTCAGAAAGCAGCATCGCTGATCCCATCTGCACAGCTGGTGAGTGACTCGGCCCCCCCCCTGTATCCTCAGGATCCATTTCCTCACAGGACCGGGGTTCTGACATGGCAGACATGATGGAGGACGGAAACCTCAAAAGCCATATATGGTCCCTCCCCACCAGAGAAGACCTAGAGCGTTTCACAGCAAAGATAGAAAAAGCATTCACCCAGGGAATTGCACAGCTCAAAGCAGATACCACACACCTGGGGGGGGGGCAGGGCAGAGACAATAGAACACAGACTTGATGAAGTGGTTCCCCATATTTCCAGGCTGCAAAATAAATGTGTTGCACAGTATAGGAATCTGGAGGCCCTGATTTCTCAGCTGGATGATATGGAAAACCGCAGTAGGAGAGCAAATATCCGCACCCGAGGCCCCCCAGAGGCCGCGGCACCTGAGGACTTCATTCCTACTCTGACTGGGATATTCAGGGAAATTCTGAAAGTCCCTGCCATGGCCCCTGTTGAAATCGATAGGGCCCACAGGGCTCTCAGGGCGCCCTCTCAGGATACAGAGAACCCCAGGGACATTATCTGCAAGCTTCATAAATATATGCTGAATGATCGCATTGTGCAAAAAATGCGTAATAAATTGTACTTTGACGAAGCCAAGCTGTTTTTCTACCAAGACTTCTCACGGCGCACCCTTCGCCCTCCACTAGCAGCTATTCAGGAAGCAGGCCTCACGTACAGCTGGGGCTTTCCCTTCAGCCTGCATGTGACGAGGGAAGGCCAGGGAGTTACTCTACGCAACAAGGATGATTTACCAAACGTTTTGTCTGCCTTGCGGCTTGGAGAAGTGGACTTCCCAGGCTGGAGGGACACCCTGGATCTCCCTCCCCTCCCTCTTCCCCAGATGTGGCTGCCTGCACAAGGAAACCATTGTTCCAGAGGTCGCAAATGCCATACCTCAGGCACCTCCCCAGGCCCATCTACTCCCAGAGCCTGACGGCACCCTTTGCAGTTGTTCCAGATTATCTGAATTCCTAGAAGGACCATGTTGGCACTAACCCCTCCAGATCTGCTTGGGACTGTTATCTCTGGTTCTGCTGGGCCCGGATGGGCAGTCCCAGTTTGATAGTCGGCCCTAGGCCCTGAAAGTCTGCCACTACTGTTCCCCATATAATTATTATGCTTTTAGTATAAAACTGCGGCTATAGATCTTTTGTAACCTCCTGTTTACTTATTTCCACCATATAGATGCAATAGGAGGGGCGGAGGCCCTGCATTCCCCTATGGTGGTCACTGTTCCCCCAGTAGGCCTACCCAAATGCGGTATACACCCAGTATGGGATGGGGGGGCTGGGGCACAGGGGCACCTCACTATTGGGGGGTGCCCTGTGTTTGGCTCCCTACTACTTTTCATGGTGGGTGGACTAACCCAAGCCTGCAATGTTATGCTGCACCTTTGTACTATACACGTGTTAACATTCTTTGTTTTAATCCCCTCCTTCCTTCTTTTCTCCTCCTTCCTTTGCTCTGACCTATATAGGACACGCTACGTGCCACACCGCTCACACCGGAATCATCACAGCTCCATCTGGTCCATTTACATACCTGGGTAACTATGGCGTCCCTCAAGGTAATATCTTACAATGTTCGGGGCCTTTGCTCTCCACACAAGCAAAGTAAATTATGGGCAGAATTGAAAATAATGGGGGCCCAGGTGTTGTTTCTACCCCTCAGTCCACTCCAAAATTACCTACTTACCTATTTAACCAATGGTTTCTGAACACGTCTATGGTCCCTAAATCAAAGGACAGGGCCATAGCTATTCACAAAACATGCCCCTTTCAACCCATGGGGCACTTGTCAGACCCTTTGGGTCTATACGTCTTCCTAAAGGGCAGGATAGCTGGGGAGGTATATACTTTCGCCATAGTGTACGCCCCAATACTAATCAGCTCACCTTCTTGGATGCCACTATGGAGCAGCTTGCTGAATTTAAAGAGGACCACCTCATTCTTGGAGGGGATTTCAACGTGAGGCCAGATCCCCTACTTGATACTTTCCATAGCTGTCCCACCCACTCGTATGCATTTCTTAAACACTTCTGCAAAACTTTCTAGTCCCACCTCCTGGTTGATAGTTGGAGGGTACTACATCCCTCCAACAGGTATTATAGCTATTACTGCAAAGTGCATGATGTGTATACCCGAATAGATCTCCTCTTTGTGGATCAGTATACTGTCCCCTTGAACTACTACAGGTGTCCTCCATAGAGAATATCACTATCTCGGACCACACACTGGTGTCCGCCACTATTGCCCTGCCACATGGCGCTCATCGTGCATTGGTTGTGGCTTATAAACTAGCACCTTTTGGATGACCCTGCAGTGACAGCAGGGGTCTCTGACACTCTCACTTATTATTTCAGAAAGAACTCTATCGACGAGGTAGGTGAAGGGATGCTTTGGGAGGGACACAAGGCGGTGGTACGCGGTAAACTGATTTCGCAGGGAGTTAGACACAAGAGGGCACGGCAGGCAGACTTCCAGAGGGTTCTGGATGCCCTTCAAAAGGCGGAACTCCGTCATGAATGTCACGGTGACCCTGAGGCATTAAAGAAGTTGTTGGAACTGAGAGAACTTTTTTTTTCAGTTACTGGACCGTAAAGTAGGCAGACAGCTATGTTATCTTCCTTGAGCATGGTAACAAGTGTGCTAGGATGTTGGCCAGAGCTCTTCAGAAGAAGCGAGCTTAGACATATGTCCATAAGCTCCAGTCTGCCCTGGGAGTGGCAGTTTCTCATTCCTCTAAAATTGCTTCTATATTCTGTGGCTATTATGCCGAATTGTACTCCCTGGATGCAGACCTGACAACTAGGGCCCAGTCAGCTAAAAGGGCTGACATCCAGGAGTACCTGACTACCTCTGGTCTTCCGCCTCTGTTGGAGGAGCAGCGGCTGGACCTAGACTCCCCTATCACGCCTGCTGAAATAGAAAGGACAATAAAATCATTGCCCAACGGGAAGAGCCCTGGCCCTGACGGTTTCACTAAGGCATATTACAGTACTTTCCTCCCTCACCTGATTGGACCTATATGTAGATACTTTAATTCTATTGCCACAGGAAGCCAGCTCCCCCCAGAAGCTTTACTAGCACACATTACGGTTCTCCCTAAAGAGGGCAGGGACCCCTCTCTGCCGCAGAATTACCGTCCAATTTCGCTGTTGAACGTGGACGTGAAAGTTCTAGCGAAGATACTGGCAAACCATCTGAAACACCTTGTACCCCACATTGTACACACAGACCAAATAGGATTTATTGCAGGTCAGGAAGCACTTGATAATTCCATCAGAGCCATTCACCTGGTCCACTGGGCCCATACCCACCCGGAATCCAGGCCCATCTCATCTGTATATGCACACTTTCACGGCAGGCTATCCCTCTGCAGACTGTTACTCCTCACAACTCTCCAGCACTTAACTTGCTGACCGTTTCTCCTACAGTTCTCTCTCTAGCACTGAACTTAGTAAATGATCACTCCATTACTTCTCTCCAGCATTGAACTTTGTTTCCAGCTTGAAAGGAAATTTATCAAGTTTCTCTGTTCCTTTCTCTTCACCGCAGCTAGCACATGGTGAGGCCTACTCTCATCAGAACCTCCGGAACACCCATTAAAAAGATCATGGGTCCCTGAATGTGTAGCAAAAGTACTTGAGCACTAGCCAGGCCTCTGATGGACTAAAACTCCCAGGCCCATACCTCTTCCAGGTCCCACTGACCTGCTTTTCCTCAGCGACTCTCCTCTCCCTGAACTGGCTCCCAAGGCTTCCACAAACTGTCCACTATTCCTCTCCCAGCCTGCCCTGGCACTCTCTCTTCCAGATCCCAGGGACCGTCACTCACCAAACTGGTGGATCACTTTAAAGTCTCTCACCGTGTAGCAACTCCGCTGTTCTCCTGTTCCTTGTGCGACTCCAGAAATCAGCTCCACCCCTGGCTGCACCCGAACCTCCAGGCCCCAAAGTCACCCTCCCCAAACTGGGGCGGCCTCCCGGGTCGGGGCCTCCACTGCGCCTCCTACTACATTTCCAGACTTCCACCCGACACTCTCCTCCCAAATTAGGTTGACCCAGAGTATTTAAGGAGACCTGCCCCCTGCTGATCCTGCTTGGGGATTGGTCAGGGCTCCTTAGAATACTCCAGATGGCTCCACCTTTCTCCCAGCCTCTGAGCAGAAACCTATCTCCCAGTTTCTAGCAAAGAAGGGGGAGGTCCTGGTGGCCTCATCTGCCAAGTCCACTCAATCCTCCCTGAGCCACTCCTCCCGGCCCAGATCAAAACATTCAGGTCTGCTCTTACACTCAGGCCTGACTAAACTTTACCTCACCTAGCAAAACCTTGCTAGAAAAAAATGCACCTACACTATGGGGGCGCTACACTGGCATTAGGATGCTGGGCATAGAGATGATTTGGGGACTTTTTTTTTCTTCTGCTCCAGCAGCAGATGTGATAAAAAAAAGGCCCAGAAAACACTGAAGAGCTCTGTGGCCAGTTTTTACAAAGTTGGGGGCTTTACCTTAATTTTTTAAGAGTAAACTTTTCTATAGGTTTTAGATCTGTGTTTGTCTGCTACTTCCAGTATTCAATGCAGGCCTATTACTGCTGGATATAAAATCAGGTATAGCAGCCAAAACTACAAGCTGCAATGAAACAGATCAGGGTGCTGCCACTATATTTAAGTCAAGCTAAATGAAAAAGCTAAAAAAAAATCAATTCTGCAGCCTAATATGTCCTGCCAGTGTACCCTATCCATGACACTGTCCATTAAAATCATACTCTTCTGCAATGCCACTTGCAGCTTTAAGCCATCCCAAGCACATTATTTAAAAGATTTTTGTATTTTCTGCCAATAAGCCTTGAAAATGGGCAAAATCTATTATTAAGATTTTCCCCCATAGGCTTCATTGAGGTTTAATCCTAAGTAGGAAATAAACTTGAATTCCCTATGACAGAAGATCTATCATTTTAAAGATAACAACTAGTGGAGTCGAGTTAGTGCTAGATGTACAGGGATGAAACCAGATTTTATTCTGTGCATTTATGTATTTCGTAAGGATCCCAGAAACAATGTGCTCTATTGGAAAAAGTAACAGTGTTCTGTAAGAATTGACTGCTTCTCTTTCCAGTTTATTTCAGCTTCAGTGAAGCTGAATGTTTCCCATTAAAACAGGAGTCAACTGCATTCTAGCCCAGAGGTGGTCAGTAATGTCACTCACAGTAAAGTTGAATAACTTGTAGGGAAGGAGTTTCCAATCTTTCCAAACAAAGAGCCTGTTTACTGTTCTTCAAATTTTAGGAGGGCCAGACTTTGGCCTGTGGGTTTAGAAAATGCTCCGGCATTGGGAGGAATAGTGCCTCATTGTTGGGATCAGTGGGAGGAATAGTGCTCCATCATTGGTGTCCATGTGAGGCCTTTAACAATGAAGTAAAAGGTGCCCCAAAGGCCGGATAAAAAAGGGCCACATCCGGCCTGCGGGCCACAGTTTGCAAACCCTTGATGTAGGGCATTGGTGCAATCAATATATGACTGCCACACTATATGGCTGGTTTAGCATACACATGGAGTTTTTTGCCCACTTCGTATCCTTATAGATTCTCTACCATCCTTTTGTATTCAAGATTAGAAAGTCTGCACTGGATGCACATCAACCCCCAGCTGCAAACCTTCTCAGGGCAGTGAACCAACTGATGTTCCAGTCGCAAAACCAATATGAAGTTCAGTAGTCAAAGAAAGATGAAGGATATCCAGCTAGTTATTTCAGAAGATAGATTGTCTTTAGCCTTAAATACCATTATTTTTTTTTGCTGGTTATACTGTTTAGAAGCAACGAACTGCAATGCTTTATTGGATATACTTTCAACTATACCATAAAAATCCCACTATACTTTAAGTAAACCTCTGATGGCAGCATTATGAGAGCAGCCATTGTTGGACCCAGACGGCACTTTGAGTGGGATGGCAAATTGATGCCCAAGATTTTTTTTACAGCAGTTTTGTGTGTCATCCAGGGGCAGAATGGGCCGGGGGGCAGTCTGCTCTGTAAAAAGGCCCCCCTGCTGCCCTCAACATGCACACTCATAGTTGCTGGGCACGAGGATGCTTGCACACAGTTTAACACCGGCTGTTAAACACCCAAGCACACAAGAAGAGCTCAAGTGTGTGTGCTGCCGGGGACCAGGTACCCACAGGAGACAGAGAGCAATGAAAGATCCCTTCCCCACCGGCTCCGCCAGAAGCTGTTCTTCAGCCTCGTGCCTGGCCCACCTTCTTCTGCTCTGGTGCATGCGTGAGGCAAGGCACTGAAGACTCTGGCAGAACTGGGAGAGAGCAATACAGAGGTAATATAAGTTAGTTCTGTGTGACAGGACACAAAGGGTGCCCATCATTTTTTCTAGTAGTGGCTGCTGATCTGCTGGATGGCCAAATGTTGCATAACATGTCCTGCTCAAAAATCACTATACAGCCCTAGCTTGCCATTATACTACCCTAGCTTGCCCCTATACTACCCTAACTCGCCCCTATACTACCCTAGCCCTCCTTTATACTACCCTAGCCTGCCCCTATACTGCCCTAGCCTGCCCCTATACTGCCCTAGCCTGTCTATATACTACCCTAGCCTGTCCATATACTACCCTAGCCTGTCAATATACTACCCTAGGCTGTTCATATACTACCCTAGCCTGTCCATATACTATCCTAGCCTGTCCGTATACTACACTAGCCTGTCCATATACTACACTAGCCTGTCCATATACTACCCTAGCCTGTCCATATACTACTCTAGCCTGTCTATATACTACCTTATCTTGTCCATATACTACCCTAGGCTGGCCATATACTACCCTAACCTGTCTATATAGTACCCTAGCCTGTCTATATACTGCCCTAGCCTGTCTATATACTGCCCTAGCCTGTCCATATACTACCCTAGCCTGTCCATACACTACTCTAGCATGTCTATATACTACCCTAGCCTGTCCATATACTACTCTAGCCTGTTTATATACTACCCTAGCCTGTCTATATAATACCCTAGCCAGTCCATATACTATCCTAGCCTGTCCATATGCTAATCTAGCCTGTCTATATGCTACCCTAGTCTGCCTATATACTAACCTAGCCTCTCTATATACTATCCTAGCCTGTCCATATACTATTCTATCCTGTCTATATACTACCCTAGCCTGTCTATATACTACTCTAGCCTGTCTATATACTGCCCTAGCCCGCCCCTTGGAATTGAACAAATTGGTATATCATATAATTTAGCGTATAGACAAGGTGCTGTTGCAATTAAATCAGACATCCTGATGAATTTCATTTTAGTTTTAATTATCATGCAATAAAATAATGGATGTGGGGAACTTTTGATGGGTGTGATTTTATTTTTTTTGGGGGGGGGGGGCAGCATTTCATTCTTGAACCCAGACAGCACACTGTCTTGGGCCAGCCCTGCTCCTGACTACCAATCCTGACTTGTTCAAGTCAGTAAATATCTCAATTTCTCAAAAGGCAAATAAAGAATATGTTCTAATAAATCGCTGCTAGTGTGTTACACATTTCCTCTGTAAAGTAGCTAAAATACTGTATTTGAGACGCTAACCTCTTTCTTTTAGCTGCATACTATATATAACCCTGACAGCTCTAATAAACACTTTTCATAAGTTAGAATGTTTGTGCTGTTACTGGCATTCATTATTATTTTCTACCACAATGTACAGAAATAAAAATAAAACACAATATGGAAAGTTACATTTATCTCTGATTTGTATTGTTAGGGTAGGAAAGGTGAGGATAAAAACAATAAAGCCTTTTCATTTGTGTACTTTGCTGTACGTACATAAGGTGATGACATTAATGCCAGAGAGAATGAGCTTTGTAGGTCAAAGACCAAAAACACAGCTACTGTTATATCTTACAGGGATAAACAAATTCAAATTTTGCCTGTGAATAATATGACATTTATTTCCCTGGTACACCATATTTTTTTTTTTTTGCAAAAAGACACTACAAACCATTTATAGATCTCCAAATAAATTCACATCAATAAATATATTCACATAAATAAATGTTAACTTCACTTTTTGCTTATAAGACTTGTATCTGTATACCATTAAATAATAATAAAAAAATTGCAATTGTGACATTAATAGCAAAAACAAAAATACAGAAAAAATGGCATTAATGGCTAGTTTACATGTAGCCATGTGCTCCCTTGGGAATAGCATTTGTTGTGGTTCACCCAATAGCTGCCCTCAATCTCACCATATCTCACACATCTGTAGACACTGACCAGGCCGGCTCTTGTTTTTGTTGTTTTATTTAGGGGAAATAACTTGGATGGGGAAAAGGGGTGACTGTGGGATGCCCCAGAAATTATTGTACATGACTTCCATACACAGTGCTGTATATGCACACTTGCACTGCAGCCTATCCTTCTGCAAACTGTTACTCCTCACAACTCTCCAGCACTTAGCTTGCTGACCGTTTCTCCTACAGTTCTCTCTCCAGCACTGTACTTGCAGACTATTACTCCTTCACTCCTCTCCAGCACATCACTTGGTTTCCAGCTTGAAAGAGAATTTATCAAGCCTCTCTCTATTCCTTTCTCTTCATCGTAGCTAGCACATGGTGAGGCCTACACTGTATCAGCAGGACCTCAGGACCACCCATTAGAGGCCAGTGATCACGGGCCCTTGAATATGTAGCTTAGTATGTTGGTGCTAGCTGGGCCTTTCATGGACTACAACTCCCAGCCCATCGCTCTTCCAGGTCCCTCTGACCTGCTTTCCTCTCAGTGACACTCCTTCCTCTGACTGGCTCCCAAGACTTCCACAGAC
Source organism: Glandirana rugosa (assembly GCA_018402905.1). NCBI lineage: Eukaryota > Metazoa > Chordata > Amphibia > Anura > Ranidae > Glandirana > Glandirana rugosa. The sequence goes on from BLSH010476289.1 coordinate 1,382,133, forward strand.
TGTCCACTATTCCTCTCCCAACCTGCTCCAGCACTTTCTCCTTCAGCTCCCAGGGTCTGTCACTCCAGTGGAACTCTTTAAAGTCTCTCAGTAGCACCTCTGCTGCTCTCCTGTTCCCTTGTGTGACTCCAGGAATCACCTCCACTCTTGGCTGCACCCTCCAGGCCTCAAGGACACCCCCCCAGACTGGGGAGCTCCCTCCGGGGTAGAAACCTGCACAGCGCCTCTGCTACATCTTCAGACTTCCACCTCCAACCATCCCTCCCAGCCCTGCGTATATGAGAAGGCCTGCCCCCTGCCAATCCAGATTGGGGATTGGTCACGGCTTCCCATGACACTCCAGATGATGACACCTCTTGTCCCACCTTCACTCTAGAAAGTTCCAGTGCTTTCCAAAAGAAGGTAGGAGGGTTTAGTGACATCATCTGTTGGACTGCCCCAGTCCTACCTGAGCCACTCCCCAAGCCCAGAAAAAAACACTCAGGCCTGCACCTACAGTCATGCCTGACTAAATTTTGCCTCTCCTAGCAAAAACTCACTAAAAAATGCACCTATCACTATGGGGGTGCTACACTCACTTGCTTCAAAACAGGGCTTCAGATAGGCTTTGTTAAAGCTCTCTTAACACTAGCCAAAGTTCATGCCACTGAATAAAACAGTCCTGTTTACACCTTGTGTTTGCTTTGCTTTGCTTCAAAAATTATACTCCATGTAGCTTTAGTGGTGCCTCAAAGCGACTTCAAAGCCTCCATAGAGCTCTATGACAATGCTCGTTTGAACCTCACTTGAAGCACCTGCGGCTTTTGAGAGGCTTTAATTCAGCTTTAGCTCTGCTTTGTTTTGAAGAAATTGCAGGTGTGAGATATCAACACACACACAGGGCATCTGCCAAGCTTCAACAAATGTTCAAAAGAGCATCACTGAAGCTTCATTAAAGCACCACCGAAGCTTCATTGAAGCACCACCGAAGCCTTATCAAAGCACCACCAAAGCCTCTTTGAAGCACCACCGAAGCATCAAAAACACATCATAAAGGCTTGTAGAAGCAGTAGGAGCTTTAATGAGCGTTGAACCCGAAGCAAGTGTAAATGAGCCCTTAATCAAAACATAATACAAGTGAATTCATATAATAGTGAAAAGTACAAAAAAGTGACCAAACGTCAACGAAAAAAGGAATGAAATGCACAGACCTTTTTACAAAAGAAATGTGAAAAAATCATATATATAAATGAAGTATAATCCTTCCACAGTCCATATAGTTCAAAAGTGTCCCCACATTATAACTTCCTGTGCATCCACCACCAAGTGACACTACTTTAACCATTTCAGCCCCAGAAGGATTTACCCCATTAATGACCAGAGCACTTTTTACAATTTGGCACTGCGCTGCTTTAACTGGTAATTGCGTGGTCGTGCAGTGCTGTACCCAAACAAAATTTGTGTCCTTTTTTTCCCCACAAATAGAGCTTTCTTTTGGTGGTATTTTATCACCTGTGTTTTTTATTTTTTGTGATATAAACAAAAAAAAGACCAACATTTTTTAAAAAAATGATATTTTCTAATTTTCATTATTAAAAAATAAACAAAATTTTAGTTATAAATTTTTGCCAAAATGCATTCAGTTACATGTCTCGGGTAAAAAAAAAAGTCATTGGTTTGCGCAAAAGTTATAGCGTCTACAAACTAGGGTACATTTTCTGGAATTTGCGCATCTTTTAGTTTATGATGGCCTATCTCATTTCCTGAGGTGCTATAATGGAAGGGCAGTACAACCCCCCCCCCCCCAAATAACCCCATTTTCGAAAGTAGACACCCCAAGGAATTAGCTGAGAGGCATGTTGGGCCCATTGAATATTTTATTTTTTGTGACAAGTGATTAAAATGACAAAAAAAAATACACAGTTGTCACTGAAATGATACAGTATATTACTCACACATGCATGGGTATATGTGGAATAAAACCCCAAAATACATTCTGCTGCTCCTCCCGAGTATGGGGATACCACACATGTGAGACTTTTTAGCAGTCTAGCTGCGTACAGGACCCCGAAAACCAAGCACCGCCTTCAGGATTTCTAAGGGTGTAAATTTTTGATTTCACTTTTCACTACCTATCATAGTTTTGGAGGCCATGAAATGCCCAGATAGCACAAACCTCTCCCCCAAATGACCCCATTTTGGAAAATAGACACCCCAAGCTATTTGCTGAAAGGCATGTTGCGTCCATAGAATATTTTATATTTTGCCACAAGTTTTGGAAAATTGACAATTTTTTTTTTACAATGTTGTCACTAAATGATATATTGCTCACACATGCCATGGGTATGTGTGGAATTACACCCCAAAATAAATTCTGCTGCTTCTCCTGAGTACGAGGATACCACGTTTGTGGGACTTTTTGGCAGTCTAGCCGCGTACAGGACCCCGAAAACCAAGCACCACCTTCAGGCTTTCTAAGGGAGTACATTTTTGATTTCACTCTTCACTACCTATCACAGTTTCAGAGGCAATGACATGCCAATATAACACAACCCCCCCCAAATTACCCCGTAAACCTCAAGCTATTGCTGAGAGGCATGTTGAGTATTTTGCAGATCTCGCTTTTTGTCACAAAGTTTTGAAAAAAAATAAATTTCCCTTTCTTTTTTCATTTTCCAAAACAAATGACAGCTGCAAAATACTCACATGCCTCTTAGAAAATACCCTGTGGTGTTTACTTTCCAAAATGGGGTCAAACTGTGATAGGTAGTGAGCAGTAAAATCACCATTTTATGCCCTTAGAAAGCCAGAAGGCGGTGATTGGACTTTTAGGTTCTGTACGTGGCTATGCTCCCAAAAATTCTAACATATGTGGTATCCCCGTACTCAGGAGAAGCAGCAGAATGTATTTTGGGGTGTAGTTTCACATATACCCATGGCATGTGTGAGCAATATATCATTTAGAGACAAATTTATGAAAAAAGTAAATTTTTCCAAAACTTGTAACAAAATATAAAATATTCCATGGACTCAACATGCCTCTCAGGAAATAGTGTGGGTGGTTTACTTTTCAAAATGGGGTCATTTGGGGAGGGGGGGGGGTTGTGCTATCTTGACATTTTACAGCCTCCGAAACCGTGATGGGTAGTGAGGAAGTGAAATCACCATTTTATGCCCTTAGAAATCCTGGAGGCGGTGATTGGTTTTCGGGGTCCTGTACGCGGCTAGACTCCCAAAAAGTCTTACACATGTGGTATCCCCGTACCCAGGAGAAGCAGCAGAATGTATTTTGGGGTGTAATTACACATATACCCATGGCATGTTCGAGCAATATATAATTTAGTGACAACTTTGTGTAATTTTTTTTTTGTAATTTTTCAATCACTTGTGGACTCAACATGCCTCTCAGCAAATAGCTTGGGGTGTCTATTTCCAAAAAAGGGTCATTTCAGGGGGAGGTTGAAGTGTTCTGGCATTTTATGCCCAATATCACCCACTCTTCTAACCACTTGAACCACCAAGTCCTTTCTGACACTTTTTGTTTACATGAAAAAATATTTGTTTGGGCTAGAAAATTACTTTGAACCCCCAAACATTATATATATTTTTTTAAAGCACAGGCCCTATAGATTAAAATGGTTTCCGCTAATTTTTTTTCAACAAAGTATTTGCGCAGCGATTTTTCAAGCGCAATTTTTTGGGGAAAAACACTTTTTAGAATTTTAATGCACAAAACACACTATATTGCCCAAATGTTTAGTGAGATATAAAAGATGATCTTATGCCAGGTACATAAATACCAAACACAATATGCTGTAAAATTACGCACACCCGTGCAGCGGTGACAAACTTTATACATTTTTAACCACTTCAATACCGGACGTTTATACCCCCTTCATGCCCAAACCAATTTTCAGCTTTTAGCGCTCTCACACTTTGAATGACAATTACTCTCTCATGCTACACTACACCCAAACAAAATTTTTATCATTTTTTTCACACAAATAGAGCTTTCTTTTGGTGGTATTTAAGAACCTCTGGGTTTTTTATTTTTTGCGACATAATTGAAAAAAGTGCGAAAATTTTGAAAAAAAAACACTTTTTTTTAGTTTCTGTGATACAATTTTGCAAATAAGTAATTTTTGTCCATAAATTTGGGCCAAAACCTATACTGCTGCCTATCTTTCGTAAAAATAACCCAAATAAGTGTATATTATTTGGTCTGTGTGAAAGTTATAGAGTCTACAAACTATGGTGCAAATCATTGAAAATTGATCACACCTGATGCACTGATGGCCTATCTCATTTCTTGAGGCCCTGAAATGTCGGGAAAGTACAAATACCCCCCAAATGACCCCATTTTGAAAAGTAGACATTCCAAGGTATTTAGCAAGAGGCATGGCGAGTTTTTTGAAGTTGTACTTTTTTCCCACAATTCTTGGGAAAATTAAGAAATTATTATTTTTTATACGTTATTTCTCACACACAGCATATGCATACTTCCAATTACACCCCAAAATACATTCTGCTACTGTCCCCGAGTATGGCAATACCACATGTGTGAGACTTTTTCACAGCCTGGCCACATAGAGAGGTCCAACATGCAGGGAGCACCGTCATGCATTTTAGGAGCAGAATTTTCACATCTAATTTCCTAACGACCTATTACACTTTTGAAGGCCCTGGAGCACCAGGACAATGGAATTACCCACAAAATGACCCCATTTTGGAAAGCACACACCCCAACGTATATTCTATGAGGCATTATGAGTCTTTTGAATGGTTCATTTTTTTCCACAAGTCTTCAAAAAACGTGGAAAGAAAATGAAAACGCTTTTATTTTTACACAAAGTGGTCAATTTATAAGTTATTTCTAACACATAGCATGTACATAGCAAAAATTAC
>BLSH010476289.1:1400973-1411436 GCA_018402905.1 Glandirana rugosa
CCCGCCGTCCACTGCGACCGTGACATCTCCACCTCCTTCTCCGGCTCCGTCGTCGTTTTCTCCTTCTTCCTCCTCCGGCTCTGGAAAACAGTGCTAGGACCACCACCTCAGACAGAATCGTCCCTTGTTGGTGAGAATGTGTGGACTAAGACCCTGGGGACCATCACATCTGTCCTTCAGGGTCTCACGTCCTACCGTGCTCCCGACCTACCAGTGACCACAACTACAATCCGAGGTCTTCCAGCACGTCTGTCTTCTCACCAGCACGTCCGACCCAGCCGTTGACCGCCTAGTCTCTCCGTGTCTTCCCCGCCTCTCTGATCCGCCAGTTGCCGACCCAGCCTGCACGACCACTCTTCTGTCTGCACGACCTTCTGGAGCCTAACATCAACACCAGTGACCATCCAGCCCTCGTGCCATCCTGCACTCTGGGACTTCCTGTCTACACTACCAGGGGTCCCAGAATCAGGTGTGTAAGAGTGGTTGTTCCCTGCTAAGACAGACTCCACCACCAGGATCGTGACAAAAGGTCTCGGCCTCCTCCTTCTTCCTCTTTTGCTGCTGCCTCGGCCTCTTCCTCCACCTCTACAGTGCCAGCGTCACCTGCCGCCCAGCAAACAGAGCATGTGACAGCAACACCACCATGTCTGCCACCGTCCCCAAGCATTTCCACACGGTCCCATGGAAGCTTACAGCTCTCCATCTCCCAAACACTGGAGAGAAAGAGGAAGTACCCCCCTACCCACTCGCGATCCCTGGCCCTGAATACCAGCATTTCAAAATTCCTGGCCTTTGAAATGCTGTCATTCTGTCTGGTGGACAGTTTTAAAAACCTGATGGCAGTGGCTGTCCCACAGTACGGGGTTCCCAGTCGCCACTACTTTTCCAGGCGAGCCATCCTTTCCCTGCACAAACAAGTCAGGGAAGAGATCAAGTGTGCACTGCGCAACGCCATCTGTGGCAAGGTCCACATAACCACTGATACATGGACCAGTATGCACGGGCAGGGACGCTAAATCTCGCTAACTGCACACTGGGCAAATGTAGTGGTGGGTGGGCCTAAGATGGCTAGCCATTTGGCGCATGTCCTTCCGCCACCGAGGATTGCAGGGCATTTCTCTTTGCCTCCTGTTGCCTCCTCCTCCTACTCCGCTTCCTCCTCCTCTACCACCTCCTCATCCGCTCAGCGTAACACCTTCCCCACCAACTTCAGCACATCCAGGGGGAAACGACAGCAGGCTGTTTTAAAACTGATATGTTTGGGGGATAAACCCCACACTGAGCAGCAGCTGTGGACGGGCATTGAACAACAGACCGATGAGCAGTTGTTGTTCAAGCCCGTCCTGGTGGTGTGGATAATGGGTGAAATCTCATAGCAGCTCTGGGCCTAGCCGGTTTGATGCACGTCCCTTGTCTGGCGCATGTGCTGAATTTGGTGGTGCAGAAATTTCTAAAAAACTACCGGATATGTCAGAGCTGCTGCAGAAAGTGCGGGCCATCTGTGTGCACTTTCGGCGTTCTCACCCTGCTGCTGCTCGCCTGTCTGCGCTGCAGCGGAACTTCGGCCTTCCCGCTCACCGCCTCATATGCGACGTGCCCGCAAGGTGGAACTCCACCTTGCACATGCTGGAGAGACTGTGCAAACAGCAGCAGGCAATAGTGGAGTTTCAGCTGCAGCACGCACGGGTCAGTTGCTCTGCTGAACAGCACCACATCTCCACCAACGAGTGGGCCTCCATGTGAGACCTGTGTACCATATTGCGGTGTTTCAAATACTCCACCAACATGGCCAGTTCTCAGCGTTATTATCCCACTTCTATGTCTACTTGAAAAAACACTTCGGGCGATGATGGAAGAGGATGTGGCACAGGAGGAAGAGGAGGAGGAAAAGGGGTCATTTGCACGGTTATCTGGCCAGTCATTCACAAGTGGCTCAGAGGGTGGGTTCCTGCACCAGCATAGGCCAGGTAAAAAATTTTCAAGCCAGGGCACAGTTTTGGAGGATGAGGAGGACGAGGAAGATGATGAGGAAGAGGAGGAGGAACCGTGTTCACAGCAGGGTGGCACCCAACACAGCTCCTGGGCATCACTGGAGCGTGGCTGGGGGGATACGGAGGACACAGATGATACACCTCCCACACAAGACAGCTTGTCTTTGCCTCTGGGCAGCCTGGCACACATGAGCAACTACATGCTGCAGTGCCTGCTCAACGACAGCCGAGTTGCCCACATTTTAACTTGTGCGGATTACTGGGTGGCCACCCTGCTGGATCCCCGTTACAAGGACAACGTGCCATCCTTAATTCCCTCACTGGAGCGTGATCGGAAGATGCGCGACTACAAGTGCACGCTGGTAGATGTGCTGCTGAGGGCATTCCCAAATGACACAGGGGGCTCTGTGGAAGCACAAGGCGAAGGCGGAGGAGGAGGAAGAGGTCGCCAATGCAGCTGGGGCACCGCCAGCACCTCATGAGGCAGGGTTTGCATGGCCGTAATGTGGAAAAGCTTTGTCAGCAGCACGCCACAACAAACAGCACCACCAGCTGATAGGCAACGTCTTAGCAGGAGGCAGCATTTCAGCAACATGGTGGAACAGTATGTGTGCACACGCCTACACGTACTGACTGATGGGTCTGCCCCATTCAACTTCTGGGTCTCCAAATTGTGCTCATGGCCTGAGCTTGCCCTTTATGCCTTAGAGGTGCTGGCCTGCCCTGCAGCCAATGTATTGTCTGAATGTGTGTTTAGCACGACAGGGGGCATTATCACAGACAAGCACAGCTGCCTGTCCACATATTCTCTGAAAAATGGCCAAGAAATCATAAATTCTGCCAGGGTATGTAAACTTATGAGCACAACTGTAGAGACTTCATTTACATGAATTTGTTAATTTAAGATGAGTTTATTATGTTTAAGGCACTTTACTGTGTTTCTTATGATGTATTAATTTGTATAGGACAGCGCACTTTGGAATGTTGTTTTATTGTAGACTACATAATGATTTAGGATTACTTATAAGGGGGTCAAAAGAGCATCAGTTAAAAATGCTAACCTTTTTTACACTAAAAAACGTGGGGGTCCAGGCTCACCGTGCCTGAATAAATATTATCAATCCACACAATTATTTTAACTGGCATTGTGCAATGTGGGAATGCCCACTCCCAAGTGAGTCTATCTAGATGCATTTTCTTGTCAACCATGTTCTGTTGTCACCATGATGTAGGTGAGACCTAAATGTAGACCCACAATCCTTTGTCCTTCTTTATCACATTCCTTGCCGCTGTGAGAAAGCTTGAATACCAGCTATGGGTTGGGTACCTCTTTATTTGGAAATTAAGCTTTGAACTGGGGATTAGACATGTGCAATTCATTTCATTCCAAATTTGCTTTTCATCAAAATTGTGAATATTTGTTAATTTGGAAACACCCGAATAACAAAAAACTGTTTCACAAATTTTTCCAAAAACACATTTTTGAAAAGAACGAAAATTGGAAAGAACGAAAATCCGAAATTCGAAAATCTGAAAAAAACGAAAATCAGAAATTCGAAAATCAGAAAAAACAAAAATCCGAAATTCAAAAATCCCAAAATTCGAAGGAACAAAAATCCGAAAATAAGAATGAAAATCCAAGTCCAATCACAGCTGGTCACTACTGTGATCGACGTGCACGCCGCTCGTGCACGCTCTCAGGAGCGCGCAGCACGGCGAACGTGGCTGAGGCTTATCCCTCAGACAAATCCCAGCTCCGATCAGGGTAAAGAGTCAATGAAATTGGCTCTTTACCACGTGACTGGCTGTGTCCAATCACAGCCAGTCATGTGATGTAAACAAACCGCGGTAACGAGCTGTTACCGGGTTCTCCCTCTCACACACCAATCGTGTGTGAGAGGGAGATTGCGGTAACAGCTTGTCACCGCCTAGTGTACACACCAAGCACACTGATCAACCCCCCCAATAAAGAGGACCTGTCACCACCACATCAACGTACCTGTCACAGCCCATCAGAGTACCCGAGTACCTGTCACCTGTCCATCAACGTACCCAAGTACCTGTCACCTGTCCATCAAAGTACCCGAGTACCTGTCACCTATCCATCAGAGTACCTGAGTACCTGTCACCAGCCCATCAGAGTATCCGAGTACCTGTCACCAGCGCATCTGAGTACCCGAATACCTGTCACCAGCCCATCAGAGTACCCGAGTACTTGTCACCAGCCCAAGAGAGCGGGTGAAGGGGCTAGTAATTAGTTCCTTTTCTATATGAACACAATCTCTCACTGTGTCCATTCATAAAGCATAGTAGACTGTTTTTACTATGCTTCAGTTTGTGAATGAACAAGACGCCACTCAGCACAGAGCACTTCCCACTCATTCACTGCCACGTGCAGCTGAGGCTGCAGAAAAATGCATTGGAGTTTGAGCTCTTGGGTGCAAACCCAAATGCAATAGGCTGCGCACACCTATGGTCAGCCCCCCTACCTCCCGTCGCTCACAGCACCTTCCACTAACTTCACTCCTTAGTTACAGTACCCCCCCCCCTCGTTACAATTCTTTCTTCCTACCCACCTTGCCAGCTGCTTACAAAATCTACTTCTTACTTGCCTTGTCCCTAGCTCACAGTACCTACCTTCCACCCTTCTCATCCCTGCTGCACAGCCCCTACCATTTACCTCACCCCACACTCTATGCTCTATCCCTACCAGCCCCACATCCCACCCCTCTTTGCTCTGAAAGCCGACTCTGTAGCACAAATCTATTTGTTCTGAAATAGGCGCAGTTTTGCTAGTTATTTTTTTCCTTGGGGCAGCAGTGAAATGAAAGCAGAAGGAAGAAGTCAGTAATGTTAATGCTAGTGTTATGTCTTTTTACTTATATCTGAAAGGTAGCTGGAAATGTTCACTTATCTAAGACTGAGTTATTCCTATAATTGTTTTTGAATAAGACACTGAAGCCTGTGTGAAGAAACATTATACTGCCAAGGAAACATGCAATAAGAGGCTAAACTTTTGTATTAAAACATAGTGGAAATGTGTTAGCCAGAACAAAAGTGAAATAACTGTAATCATATGATTTTATTTAAAAAAAAATTAATTGACATAGGGGTTCAATTATATAAAAAAATGCATAGCACTTTGCCCACTGAAAGTGCATGAGAAAATGGCGGCAAACACAAATGTTATTGGGCTATTTCCTGTACTGATCAAATGTTTTCCATTCTTTTTTAAACAGACAATACAACATTTGGCCATTAGATATGGAGTTAAAGTGATTGTAAAGTTAAAAGTTTTTTTTATCTATCTCCAAAAGTGGAACTTCCGCTTTAAGGGAAGGTGACCCCCTGACATGCCACAATTGGCATGTCTTTTTTTTGGGGGGTAACCAGGGACCCTGTTTTCACAGGGTTCCAGGTCCACTTCCTCCCTTGGCACCGCGGCTCAGGGAAGGAAGTCCACCTTTCCCCCTCCCTCTCGGCCATCTTCTGGGACACGTCACAGGTCCCAGAAGATATGCCGAGTCAATCACAAGACGCAGCGCGACTTGCGCATGCGCAGTGCACGCCCGGCTTTGAAGCCAAAGCCAGATGGCCAGAGTTATGATGCCGGTGCCATCGAGGGGAGGGGGCGAAGTGCTAGCCCTCGAGCGACCGCATCGCTGGAGCTAGGGACAGGTGAGTGGCCGAATGTTAAGGCCTCATACACACGGGCGTTTTGTTATGCCACGTTTTTGGGCGTTTTTTGCTGCTCTCCATGTTATTCAATGGCCCTCTAAAACGTTGACGTTTTTGAGCAGTAGAGGGCGTCGGCGTTAGTGAGCTGTAGCTAGAATGCGGGACCAGTGCATTCTGAAGCTGCAGCGTCATGGCGTTTTTGACGCCGAGCCGGCAAAACGCTCAATAACGTTGCTTAACATTGTATACACAGCGTAAAGCCTCGTCAGGCGTTCTATTCATAATCAATGGTTCCCTATGGGAGCCCATTGATTTGAATAGAAGCCGCACCAGAAGTCGGATCACGGTGATCCGACTTGCGGTGCGACTTGTGTGCTAGGTGTGTTAAAGGGGAACCCCCACAATCTGGCATGGATTTTAAGAGGAGCACCCACGCCGAAAAAAACGTTGTAGGGTCCCCCCCAAACTGCGCCCCCCACCCCAAAGCACCTTGTCCCCATGTTGATGGGGACAAGAGCCTCTTCCGACAACCCTAGCCGTTGGTTGTCAGGGTCTGCGGGCGGGGGCTTATCGGAATCTGGAAGCCCGCTTTAACAAGGGGGCCCCCAGATGCCGGGCCCCCCACCCTATGTAAATGAGTATGGGGTACATCATACCCCTACCCATTTACCTGGGGAAAAAAAGTGTACAAAAAAAAAACACTACACAGCTTTTTAAAATATTTTATTAAATCCGCTCCGGCATCTTCTCCCCTCTCTTCTTTCTTCGGCTTTTTTGCATCTTCTGTCTTCTGAGGGGTCTTCTGTGGGTCTTCTGCGGGGTCTTCAGCTCTTTTGCTCTTTTGCTGCTGTCTCCCCGGCTAGCTTCTCCCGCCACTGCTTCTTCTTCTTCTTCCCCTTCTTCTGGAGATGTTGACTCGTCGCTCTCTTCCACTCGAATGCCGGGTCCGTGCTGTGCGGTTGCCTTATATTGGCATGGGGCGGGGCCACACGATGACGTCATCATGAGCCCCACCCTCATTATGTCACATCCTGGGGTGGGGCTGTGATGTGATGCCCCGCCCCAGGATGTGACATCATGAGGGTGGGGCTCATGATGAGGTCATCGTGTGGCCCCGCCCCATGCCAATATAAGGCAACCGCGCAGCACGGACCCGGCATTCGAGTGGAAGAGTGTGACGAGTCAACATCTCCAGAAGAAGGGGAAGAAGAAGAAGCAGCGGCGGGAGAAGCTAGCCGGGGAGACAGCAGCAAAAGAGCAAAAGAGCTGAAGACCCCGCAGAAGACACCTCAGAAGACCCCGCAAAAGAGCCGAAGAAAGAAGAGAGGGGAGAAGATGCCGGAGCAGATTTAATAAAATATTTTAAAAAGCTGTGTAGTGTTTTTTTTTTTTGTACACTTTTTTTCCCCCAGGTAAATGGGTAGGGGTACGATGTACCCCATACTCATTTACATAGGGTGGGGGGCCCAGCATCTGGGGGCCCCCTTGTTAAAGGGGCTTCCAGATTCCGATAAGCCCCGGCCCGCAGACCCCGACAACCAACGGCCAGGGTTGTCGGGAAGAGGCTCTTGTCCCCATCAACATGGGGACAAGGTGCTTTGGGGTGGGGGGCGCAGAGCCCCCCCTGCCCCAAAGCACCCATACTCCCCATGTTGAGGGCATGCTGCCTGGTACGGTCCAGGGGGGGCCGTTTGCTCGTCCCCGTTTGCTCGTCCCCACCCCCTTTCCTGGCCTGCCAGGCTGCGTGCTCGGATAAGGGTCTGGTATGGATTTTGGGGGGGACCCTACGCCGTTTTTTTTGGCGTGGGTGCTCCTCTTAAAATCTATGCCAGATCGAAGAGCCTGGTATGCTCCTGGGGGGGAACCCCATACTAATTTTTTGCGGGGGTTCCCCTTTAAGACACCTAGCACACAAGTCGCGCCGCAAGTCGGATCACCGTGATCCGACTTCTGGTGCGGCTTCTATTCAAATCAATGGGCTCCCATAGGGAACCATTGATTTTGAATAGAGGCAGAAAACGCCGCAAAAAGCTAGCGTGAAAAAACGTGCATTGACGTGCAGAACGCCAAGCAAAACGTCAGTTTTTCCCTGACGTCAGGCCCGGCGTTTTGCTTATTTTTGTGCAAACGCCCGTGTGTATGAGGCCTTAAAGTCAGCAGCTACACTTTTTGTAGCTGCTGACTTTTACATGGGTGGAACTCCGCTTTAATGCATTCTATACATTAAAGCGGAGTTCCACCCAGAACTTCCCCTTTAAGTGTAGGTGACCCCCTGACATGCCACAATTGGCATGTCATTTTTTTTTGGGAGGGGGAGCGGATACCTGGTCTTGACAGGTATCCAGCTCCCACTTCCTCTCCTGGCAACGCGACAGGTCTCAGAAGATTGCCCGGCCATTCAGAGCGCTGCAGCGTAGCTCGCACTTGTGCAGTGAGCGCCCGTCTTTGAAGCCACAGCCAGGCGCCCATAGTTGCAATGCCGGTGCCGTACGGAGGAGGGTAATAGGAGCAAAGCAGCGGGCGGCCACATCGCTGGACCGGGCAACAGGTGAGAGTCTGATTATTAAAAGTCAGCAGCTACAGTTTTTGTAGTTGCTGACTTTTAAATGGGTAGAACTCCACCTTCTGTGTGCAGCAGCCCCCTCTCAGCACCCCTAATACTTACCTGAGGTCCCTCTAGATCCAGCGATGTTGCAGGAGTGTCTTGGCTGTCCGGGACTCCCCTCCTTATTGTCTGAGACAGTAGCGTGGTGCCATTTGCTCCCGCTGCTGTCAATCAAAGTCAGTCAGCCAATGGATACATCTAAGCTCTCTGCGCTTCCAGTACTGCAAGGAACATATTGCTGCTGCAGCCTAAAGCCACTAAATATGTCGCTAATAATAATATTGTTTTTATGTTAAAAAAACACTCACAATACGATTGGTATTTAGCAAATTAACATTAATAAAAGTGCATCAAGGCTGGTTTCTTACAATAATACATAATAATTTGTACAATAGATTCGTCAGTGCTTGTTTTTTCTGAGCCACACAAAGGACATATAAAAAGCTAGTGATGGAATCCCAAACTAACTACATTTCAATATTTTTATTGGTTTTATGAGAAGAGAGTTAGACATGTGAGAGAGTACATTCTAATTTTGGCATCATCAAATATCACATATAAAAGATGCCTATGCATCCACTTAAAATTTAAAGTGGATTTAAACCCGAAAAAAAATGTTTTCATTAATAATTCTGCCTAGTAGAGTAGAGCATGTCATTGTCATCTGTGCCCAGTCTTGCCACAAAGAGTTAATCCAGCTCTGAGCAATCCCCTTATCTTTTTTCAGTAAGAAAAAACTGACTAACTGAGAAATAGGAGACGTTTCTTCCCTGTGCTGTGTAAGTGACAGGTCATTTACTTATCTCATGCACAGAGCAGAGACGCTTTGCACTCCCCCCTCCTTTCTCCTCCAGCTCTCTCAGGATTGGCTGCTCCACACCTCAGCCTGATTTGGCATGCTGAAGTCATGTGGTGCCTTTCAAAGACAAAGTAGGAGAGTGTAGAGGTGGGTGTGGAATCTTGTGACATCACAACTCCACCCACCGAGCTCCAGCAAAGAGACCTACCCACTGATTCCAGAGATGTGTGGGGCTGATATTGATGAAGTGGGTGACATTTGCAAGGTAGGGATACATGCAGGAGGCTTGCATGTACATATACAGTAATACTATGCCATTCATTTATACTGGGTGAGTATTGGGTTTACATCCACTTTAATTAAACTTTCAATATTCCTTTCTGTGAAAATTGTTCTCAATCAAACATCACAAGTCAACATGATTCCTTCTGTATTGAATTGTATTGTAACTGTACTGTCTGCCCTCATGCTGTAAAGCGCAATCTGTTGGTGCTATATAAATTCTGTATACTAATAATAATAATGAAAAACCCCAAATGGGCAATTTGTATCTGATGTCTTGCAGTTTCATCAATTTCCCCCAATGAGATCTCCATTTCCTCTTATACTGTAATTCTCTGTTAGGCCCAAAGAGGAAGGAGCAGGGATGCCAAGGACTTTCTTTAGAAATAATTTTAGGGGCTTCAGACAGCTTGGATGGGAGGAGCCTGAAGATGGCGTCGGTCAGAGGCTGACGAGAGCCTGAATACCACCACCACCACCACTGCTGAATGAAGGACGCATAGCGTTCCTGGACTGCCTTGCCCCCCTTCCCCGCTCCCCCGCATACTTTGCCCTGCTGACCGGACAGCGCTGGGAACCACCCGAGGTAAGCCACCGGCCCATCTACCCAGAGCCACCATCTGAGGAATAAAGGGAGAAGCTCCTAACAGCGAGACTTCCCCTCCCTAGGCCGGGGCCAGAGGGGGAGGTGGAGTTCGGAGAGATAGCGGTGGGGTTGAAGGATGGCCAGGCAGCCGGCCGCACCAGACGATTTGGGCTGAAGAGCCGAAGGCAGGGGACACAGGACTGTGAGGAGGGGAGTGAGAGGAAGGGCACACGGAGCTCAGAGTTGAACGGGGGGAGGCGTGGGACTAACGACACCCCCAAGAGGCGGAGGCCATGGCTCCGAGTGGCTTCCTGCCCCACAGCATGTGGCAGGGCACCCGCTGCGGCTACCCTCCCCCCCGACGGTGAGGAGAAGGTGAAGCATGAGGAGCGCATACTGGACCGGGGTCCCCGTCCCCCCCTCAATCCCTCCGGCCGTGCGGGAGCGGGTGGCCCGGGGGCTGGGCGCAAGGAAAAACGCCGGCTCCCACACCCCTCAGAACAGGTGGGACCGGCTGGCGCC
>BLSH010476289.1:1418284-1432340 GCA_018402905.1 Glandirana rugosa
ATAGAAAATTAAATAGGGATGAAACGTAATCCCGGAAGGTTTGGAGTGGAAGGGAAAATAAAAACACAAAACAAGGTCTAGTATATAAAGAAAATAGTCGAGAAGAGAAAAAGATAAAGAAACGAAAAAGAAAACGCGAGGATAGCTTTAATTATAAGGGGATTACTTTCGGAATACCCGGAGGTTTTACCATCGAAGTCTGTGGAGGAACCTCAACAAATAACTCTTTTTAACATCGTTAAGGGAAAAATAGGAAAGAAAATGGAGAAGTAGGACGTTATTTGAAAGTAAATTAGTGGTTAATCTCAACTCGCTTGTCCGTGCGATCGTTCGGGTTCCGTCCGGACCCGGACCCGGACTTTGTCCCGAAGTTCGGACGGACCAGCAGAACCCGAACTTCCAGAGGTTCGCTCAACTCTAATTGGTGATTAAATGAAAGTTTATTGCAGGATGAAGAGGTAAAAGAAAGGATAAAAAGGGAATTGCTACAATTTTTCTCAATAAACAACTCCAAGGAGGTGTCTGAAGCTACCATTTTGGAGGCCCATAAGGCTTTCATTAGGGGAATATTAATTTCGATAGGAGCGCAAAAGAAAAAGCAAAGAAATAGAAAAAGAGAAGAGCTGATAAAAGAAATATATGATCTGGAACAAAACACAAAAATAAAAGGGAAGGTGAGGTTTGGAAGGCCCTAATGCAAAGTAGGGATAAATTAAAAGATATAATGGACCAAGAATGAGACGAGTCTACAGTAAGCTAGATAAAGATAGATATCAAGGAGCCAATAAAATCAGGAGACAACTACCGGTCCAGCGCCTCATGGAGTAGCTGCCTCCACAGCTAGCTCCCGCACGATCCTTCTAAAATCTGCCTACAAAGCCCGACTACGGAGGCATCCGACCCTGCAGACCACCCCAGCAGCCCGCCCGGTCCCAGAATGGACACATTTTTGGAGAAATCGGCCCCGCTCCCGCACACACCGGCACGGCCGGAAATCGAGCCCCCGGCTTTGGCCTACTCCACCGCGGCTATAGTGAACGCCGGTACGGCCGGTTTTGGGACAACGCTCGGACCTCAGATAGGTCCCAACCAAGCCCTGAACGCCACACAAGGGGACATGGGGATGGAGATTGGCGCCCCCTCCCAACCCGCTCCCCCCCTGGTAGGGGAATGTGACACCGAGCGCATAGCCCGCGCGTTAGCCGCCATCTTGATACCCTCCATGGAAACTACGGTGCACAAGGCCATCCAGGACAGTCTTGCACATGTAAACAGGGAACTCAAGGACCATGCAGCAAGACTTAATGAGGCTGAACACCGCATATCCAACATTGAGGATGAAATATATCAAATGCAAGGCAACGAACAATCCCAGGAGAAGTCCAATCAAGTGTTGATGTCAAGGATCGAAGATCTCGAAAATCGGTCCAGACGCAACAACCTGCGATTTGTAGGCATCCCGGAATCGCTCCAACCCCAACACCTAGCGGACATTTACTCCAAACGGATCCCAGAGGTGCTGGACCTCCCGGCCCCCGCAACTGTTGAGAGGGCCCACCGTTTAGGCACTCCCAAGCCTGAGAGATCCACACCACGTCCCATAATAGCGAGATATCTCAACTACGCAGAAAAATCGCAAATCTTACAAAAATTCCGCCAGTCCAGATCTCTGGAAATCGACGGCCTCAAAATCCTCATATTCACAGATTACTCAGTCGAAGTCTCGAAAAAGAGGAAGGCCTTCCAACCTGTCTGCTCACAACTCCTCCAAAGCCACATCAAATTAACCCTGGCCTACCCGGCAGTCCTCTGCCTCAAGGCTCCTAATGGTGACCATCTCGCCTTCCACGATCCAGCGGAAGCAGACCACTATCTTCGCTCATCCCGCTCTCAATCCTTCTCGGACTTGGCTCCGGCCACAACACCAGGCCTCTGGATCAAGGAAGCCCCCGCAAGGACTCTCCTAAACGCCCCAAGATCACTGATTCCTCATCTTCCAGACACCGTTAACTGGGACTCCAGACTTTTCCTCACGGGAGACAGCTCCCAGCCTTCAGTGCCTCTTCAAACATCTGACCTCCAAGTCGTCTTGTGCTGCACTTACTTGTATATTCAGGTAGATTGACCCTGCAAATTGCTACTGTAAGTGTCCATTTCTTTTAACTTCTGGTTATACTCTTATCTCACTATTGTGCCTTGTAATCCGCATGAGTCTACTGTGGGCGCCCTCTCCACCACCCATCTCCCCCTCTCCAACATGCTGGGGACTCACCCTCCTTTTGCCCTACCCACACCTAGGGTTGGCATGCCCCGCAGCTGAGTAATACCCTATTGGAGGCTATCAAGGGGAGACGGCACAAGCAGTTCACCCATGCGGAAAAAAGAGAAATTGTTGTTTTTTATGGTTCTCAGTTCTTTTTTTCTTGTTTCCTACCCACCATCCCCCCCTATCTACCGATAGAACCCGCCCACTATTCAGTCTTCCATCCCAATCCCCGCCAAGGCTTCAACGCAGCAGTGCACCAATTGCTTCAAACCTCCCCAGCTTCCACAATGGGAAATATTGTAGCAATGCAGCTCTTCACACCCGCTAACCCAAACCCCCCCCATGAGAGTAGTATCATGGAACGTTAAAGAACTGCGGTCCCCCCATAAAAGGCTGTAAGTATTACGCCACCTTAAACGGATCAAAGCCGAGGTCGCCCTACTACAGGAAACCCATCTCGCCCCTGCAGACTTTGTGCGTATGCGCAAACTCTGGGTTGGTACGGTAATCAGCTCCGGTGCCTCCTCCCGTAAAGCCGGGGTCCTGATCCTTTTTCAGAAAAACCTATCCCACAAAATTCTCTCAGTAGAATCAGATGACCAGGGCCGAATGGTCTCGTCCTGCGTCCAAATTGAGGACACTATATTTCAAATCTCAAATGTCTATGCTCCCAACATCCCTAGTAAACATTTCTTTAGCGCAATGTCCACAGCCCTACTGAAATGGCCAGAACTGCCCCTCATAGCTGGAGGAGACTTTAATAGCGTAATGGACCCCCTGGAAGACAAAGCGACCAAGAAACGATCAAAACACACATTACCCAGCTCCGCCCCCACTCCCCTTGCATCCACAATCACCTCCATAGGGCTAACTGACATATGGAGACTCAACCACCCAATTGAGAACGAATATACTTTCTTCTCACACCCTCACAATACACTCTCGAGAATTGACTATCTCTTTTGCACTGACACTCTAATCCTCAAGGTACAAACCTCTGAAATACACAAATTGGTCATCTCTGACCACGCCCCGATTTCAGCGGATCTCCTCCTAACCAACCCCTCTCGGGCCCCTAACCTCTGGAGATTCCTCCACAACAACAAGGACTTCCAGTCCTTCCTAGAAAAGGCCTGGGATGAGTACTCCCTCCACAATTCCCCCCACACGGACAACCCCACCCTGTTCTGGGAGGCAGCCAAAGCATTTCTCAGGGGACGAATCATTTCCTACACATCGTCCTTTAAGAAACACGCCATGTCCCAATATAAGGAAGCCAGCTCTAAACTCAGGAACTCGCAGCGAGCTCTCTTCCACTCAAACACTCCAGACAATCGGTCCGTCTGGCTTGCTGCCAAACATGCTTTTGAGGCCTGGACAGACAAAGTAGAGCTTATCCAGAGATCTTGCCAGGAGGCTACTTTACACAAGTTCGACAACAAAGCGGGTAAACTCCTAGCTAGGCTATGCAAGGGCCCATACAAACCAACCCATATCACCTCTCTCCGAGATACCGCAGGAACCCTAAAAACCAAACCAGAGGAACTTAGTCAGCTCATGCTAAACTTCTATTCCACGCTATATGCCCCGGACCCTATGAATAAAGACTCGGCCCTTTCCTTCCTTGATAAAGTAATTCTCCCTAGACTCTCGTCGTCCCAGCTGGAATCCCTTAACTCTGCTATAATGTCCCAGGAAATTAGCGACACCATCAGACACTTAACGCCCTCCAAAGCCCCAGGCCCAGATGGGTTCACGGGTGAATTCTTCAAAACGCTACAAGGTAAAATAATACCATCCCTCCAAGCGGTCTACTCCCACATATGGGAGGGAGGCCCTTACCCCACCACCAGCAACCAGGCAATCATTAAACTTCTCGAGAAGAAAGGCAAAGACCCCACTGATCCCGGATCATACAGACCTATATCTCTACTCAACATTGACGCAAAAATCCTGTCAAAAATCGTAGCCAAAAGATTAGCCCTAATCATCCCCCATATCATTGACTCGGTCCAGTCGGGCTTCGTCAAAGGTAGAACAGCCACCCTCAATATTCGGAAGGCCCTGGCGGTTCTAGAGACCGCCAGATTAGACCCGAAGGGTGACCGGGCCATCATCACTCTGGACGCCGAGAAGGCCTTCGATAATGTCAACTTCGAATGGCTTCAGTTAGTCATGACCAGGATGGGCTCCGAGGGACCCTTCCTCCACCTGGTCGAGGCTATGTACAAGGCTCCGCTGCTACTGATCTTTGGCCACCGGGACAAAGGGCTGATCAACTGGTCCTCCTCATTCGACCCCCAAATCAAGGAATGGTCCTTAACCTGCCTCCTGGTCGCGAGACGAGCCATACTAAAAAACTGGACATCACACACCAGCCCCTCGATCTCCCAAGTGGAAGGGGAACTCATTGCTCTCCTCTATAAGGACAAATTTAACGCCAACTTCGACCACCCACGCTCAGCAAAATCTTTTCTCAGTAAATGGGGCCCCTTCCTGTCAGCCACTCTCCCTTCTGAGGACTTCAAATGTCTAGGAGACCCCTTCCTCTACTTTGGAAGCCATAAGCCCCCCTTCCTACAAGATGACATCTCTTGACCCCCAACCGCTAGCTTCCACAGCAATGCTGCAGCCTCGAACTCTGGCCCCCACCTATCATCGGCCTCTGGATACTCCTGTTCACCCTGGCCGAAAACTCCTGTTCCATGTTCCTATCGCCAAGGTTCACAACAAACTCTCGGATAAACAGCCTAGTGGTAGGCCCTTTCCCTCCCCTCTCCTACCCCCTGTTTGGACTAGAACAAATGTGTCTTACTGGTGTGCTACTTTGATTTTCACACTATCTGTACTTTATTCACTGTTATCACCATCATGGTACATGTCTTCATGTCGATATATCCACAGTTTATTTGTTAACTTGCACATTGCATACCATGTAAAAATCCTCTGTGTAAACAAGGCGCTTCCCGCCCTACTTTGTTTTGTTTGTATCTGGTCCTATTTCTCAATAAAATCTATTGAAAAAAAAAAAATTAGGAGACAGCTAGCTGCTATGTTAAGAAAGAAAAAAATAAGAAATTTTGTAGAAAAAATAAAAGATAAAAAAGGGGAAATGGTGTTTACAACCTCAAAAATAGCAGAGGTCTTCCAGAAATATTATAGTTCCCTCTATTCATTAAAGCAACAAAGGAAGGCAGAAATAGACCTAATAAAATATTAATATAAATTTACAGCTCTAATGTTAAAAGTAAATAATGTGAAAAATGAAAAAAAAAAAAAAAAGAAAAAATCCTATATAGTGGGTGCAGCAATTAGTGAAAAACCATCCAGACATAAATAAAAATACAAACAATTGCGCAACCAAATCCAAAAAATTATAAAAAGTGCATGTGCAAGCCCCCAGAGTCACTGAAGATCAAGGAGGGTATCAATACCTGTAAATAAATGATACAATCACTAAGAGATACGTGAATAAATTAAATATACATAGACATAAAGTGACATGTGCAAAAAAGGGAAAAACTTTTCATGCAAAATTCATAAGGTGCAAAGTCCATAAAGTGCTATGATATATGACCATCCAGTAATATCAACTAGTCCAACAAATCCAGTGTGAATGGTCAAAAAAAGGGTGAAGAATTCTTCCACCAAGTGCAGAGATGATAAATTAACTTCCGGTGTCACCACACACTCTGAGTGTAAAAACTCTTACCAGAGATAGATGTTTACCTATCGCTAGGCAAACGGCAACAACAGGCAGATAGCCTCTGCAAGCTTTGGCAAGGGAATAAAGACAGGTTCAAAGAATGACTCGTGGTATCACCTCAGTAAATTAAAAAGAGAAGGCTCCAGATAGTGTAATACCGTTATTTATTGTATATAAAAAACATATGCCAAATGGCTACTCACATAGTACAAGTTAAAATGCGCATGAAGTATTAAAAACGCCGGCTCTCATGGTTTGCCCGTGCTTCCGGGTCACGTGGGACGCGAACTCGTCAATATGCCCTTTGATGACGTCAGTTATGACGAAACATGTCGGGCGGTCCTACGCAATGACGAGTTCGCGTCCCACGTGAAGCACAGGCAAACCATGAGAGCCGGCATTTTTAAAACTTCATTTATTCACGTATCTGTTATTAGTGATTGTATCATTTATTTACAGAAATAGATCTAAACCAGCAAGAGAAGATAAGGGAGTACCTAAAATTAGCAGACCTGCAGAAGATAGCAGAAGATAAAATGGACTTACTAGAAAGACCCATAACAGTGGAAGAAATTAATATAACAATAAAAAAAGCCTCAATAGGTAAAAGCCCCGGCCCGGACGGGTTTACACACAGGTATTATAAGCTGTTTAAAGAACAACTGACAGAAAAAATGTGCTTATACATGAATGGTCTGGGAACTGAATGGGAGATGAGAAAAGAATCATTATTGGCATCAATAACATTAATACCTAAGGAAGGGAAGGACCTAACGTTATGTTCAAGCTATCGGCCAATTGCGTTATTAAATGCTGATTTAAAAATATTCACAAAAATATTAGCAAATAGAATGAAGGCCTTAATGAAGGAATGGATCCTCCCTGACCAGGTGGGTTTCATTCCAGGGAGGGAGGGAAGGGACAATGGCCTAAGAATACTACTTCTTTTGAACAAAATAAAGGGGGGGGGTTCCCCAGTCTACTCATGTCTATAGATGTTGAAAAAGCATTTGACAGGGTAGACTGGGGATTCATGATGGCCACTTTGGAGGTGCTAGGAATAGGCCCAAGAATGCTGAAATGGATAAAACCCCTATATAACCATCCTTCTGCAAACATTAAGATTAATGGAACAAACTCAGCAGCATTCGAAATGTTCAATGGAACAAGGCAGGGCTGCCCCCTGTTGCCTCTACTCTTTATCCTATCCCTCGAACCTCTACTGTCAAGAATTCATAAAAATAATGATATAAAAGTAATCAGGATAGGAGAGGAGGAACATAAGTGTGCAGCTTATGCAGACAATGTGCTGCTTTATGTCTCCAGCGCCAGAACATCACTCCCTAATATATTTAAAACCTTAAAAAATTATAGCGAACTCTCAAATTTCAAAATTAATTGGGCTAAAACAGAAACATTGAATATAAATGTAAGCAAAAAAGAACAAGATCTAAAACAAGCCTTCCCATTCTCTTGGGAGACATCAGAAATAAAATATCTAGGTGTAAGACTAACAAGAAACCCAGAGAAATTATATCAGACAAATTATATATCCTTGCTGAATGAGATAAAAAAAATAATTCAAAATGTTTCAAATAGACCCATTTCGTGGATCGGAAGGATAAATGTCATAAAAATTACTATCCTCCTGAAGATTTTATATATATTTGAAATGTTGCCTATCCCAGTACCACAAATATTCTTCAGAACCTAGAATACAGTTTGCAGTATTGAAGATATATAAACACCAGGGGGTACTATCGGTACCAGATTTAAAACTATACTACAATGCATGACTGGTTTCTCGGGCGATTGAGTGGTCTAGGGGAAACCAAGAAAAAAAATGGGTGAAAATAGAAAAAACACTTAGTGGCACGGCACTAGGTAAAATAGTGTGGATACCCCCACAATTTAGAGATTTACACACACAGACACAGGAGCTGACGAAAGAAGCACTTAGAATTTGGGACTTAACGCACAAAAGAGCAGAGAGAAATTTAACTCACCACTGATTCCACTGACAGACACAAATTATTTCCTACCTGGAAATAAAGAGTTCACAGGAAATTGGATAAAAAAGAAATGGCCCCCAGGACTGGGGTTGAGTTCCAGGGCTTGTCCCTTATTGTAATTAGTTAAGTGTTTGACTTCTGTCTACCCTCTTCCAGAGTAGAGGGAACTGATCATTAACTTTATGGGATTTCCAGGCCGACTGTGGCCAGTAGGTCATCATTGGGTATACAAAGAGGCTATTTACACATATTGTCGCTGGAGGAATTTTATCATCCTTTTGGTTCTTCTTGGTGCCTCTCGACCCACAGCTTGTTCCCGTTGGGGGTGGGTCGAGATTTACCTTGTAGAGGGTAAGCCTGAAGGATAGTCAAATTATTGTGTCCTCCAACTAGCTCAAGCCTGGTAAAAGCATATAATTTTGAGTATATTCTTGTTCACTGACCATTTCTCCGTTATTTGCCCTGCGAGGCCAATACATACCTTTCTGCATTTGCCAATATGTTGGAGGTTAGTAGGTTTCTTATGTTGTTATCTATTTTTCTATTTTTTGTATCTAGTACAAAATGCAATAAAAATCTTTAAACGAGAAAAAAAAAAAAAAGAAATGGCACAACTAAGAGATTTAATGGAAAAGGGTACACTATTATCACTAACGAAAAGAAAAAAAGAATGGGAGATGATTTACTTCCACTGGAACGTCTCTCATTAGATAAAGAAGAAAAGAAAGGAATTTCTAATGTATATAAGATCTTATTGGAGGAGGGAGGTGAGGAGAGACCACCCTTCATCACACAAATGGGAAAAAGAATTAGGTACACTAGTAAGTGAGGCACAAATGAAAAAAAAATGTAAGTTGGTTTCCTGCTCCGCCATTGATTATAAAACAAAGGAGATGATATATATAAAACTATAAATCATTGGCTAGATGGTACATAACTCCTGAAATAGCACATCGAATGCAGCCAGGGAAAACAGCGGACTGCTGGTGGGGGTGTAGTGGAATGGGCAACATGGCACATCTCTGGTGGGACTGCCCAAAAATAAAAGCATACTGGATGGAGGTCTTGATTTGGATAAAAGAGATCTCGGGGATGGCAATACCCGAAGATCCCTGGGTCTGCCTGTTCCATGGAACAGAGATCCCCATTAAAAGATATAAGAACAGCCTGATACCATATCTCCTAAATGCATCAAAAGGTTTAATCCCTGTTCACTGGAAGGACATAGAGAGTCCAACAATAAAGGAATGGCTCGAAAGAGTCGAATCCAGATACAAAATGGACCAAATAAGATGGTGGGATAACGAGGAAGGAGAACTAAATGGGGATCTATGGGAAGGATGGAAGCGGTTTAAAACAAGACATCAATATTGGAAGTAATATCAGGTGTAGTATCAGAACCGAGGAGGGAAGAGGCAAAATGAGAATAATAAGAAACAGAGAGGATGGTGTGGTGGGGTTGGGAGGGTCGTGGTGGAGTTGGGAGGGTCGGGGGGGTTGAGGTGGGAGGGAAGGGTTTGTGACGAATGTATAAATTGAATATATATAAAAACTCCCCCCTTTGATGGGATTATGGGAGCTGGAACTGTGTTGATTTTTTTATATTTGAACAATTCCAATAAAGAATATAATAAAAAAAGAAATAATTTTAGTTTACAGAGTAAGCATATTACCTGACAAACAATAAAGTGTTCAAGATAATACAGTCAAAGAAGAATAGGAAAGTAAGGAATAAAGAAAATGAAATGCAGATGAAAGAAAAGGCATGGACAAGGACTCCACATCAGATCTAGGGAGGTGAGATACATTTGATCTATGTACCCCATATAACTTCAAACCTTGTTTGCAAATTGTTTAATATGTGCGTTAACCTGTTATTTACCATAATCCATTTAAGTTTGTACTTAATTCCAAAGGGATTGTTGATTTATTGCATCATCTTGCTATTGCGATTCTGTTGACTAGAACTATATAAGAAATTGGTTTACTTTTTTCTTTGCGTATAGCCAAGAACCTACTATGAAATAATTTATGTTATGGGGATTTTTTAAGATTTATTAGGGCCGGTTTCACACAGGGGCGACTTGCGCTCCGACATGTGTCGCCCCAAGTCACTTGACATCTGAAATCCCATTGAAGTGAATGAGAGCCATCTTAATGTACACTGCTGAAGTCGCTCTGACTTCAGAAAAGGTTCCTGTACTACTTCAAGGCGACTTCTATCCGACTTGTGCCAATAAAATTCAATGGAAGTCGCCTCCAAGTCGAATCCCCATCTATATTGAAGCAACTTTACAGAAAAAAGAAAAGAATTTACCAAGGCAACCCCCTCCCTCCCTTCTCTGATTGGCCACAGGCAAAGTCACCTGGCATGGAGTCGCGTTGTAAGTCACCTGAAGTCACGTTAAAAATCACCTAGTAAAGTGACGCCGAAGTCGGATCGCCCCTGTGCGAATGTGGGCTAACAGTCATCGTATAAATAAATGCATAAACTCTAGTCCAGACCCTCCAAACCTTTGGATATAGCCACCATGTATGATAAATAGTTCCTTCCTTCCTTCTAAAACACCTAGACAATGTTAGGGGTGTATATTTAGCTATGTTGGTGGTAACCAAACACCATTAAATCATCAGCTTATAATTTGCTTCTATTAATGTAGTATAACATGAGATCTTGGATATATCAGCTACCATTTCTTATTACTAGAGAGGTCTGAGGATCAGTTCCCCAAAGGATCATTTAAGGCAGTTTCTGATTCTTCAAATGTAGTAGCTCATATACCGTGGTAATTTGGTCTTTTAGACGTGCTAACTTTTCAACTGGTGTTCATATAGATTCCAAATCTTTGAGGGCTACCTGTTTCTGTTTCTATGAATGAATGTATTTACATAAACCAATAATCCCCTGAAGAAGTAAACAATGTTTTGTCTAAGGCTGCTTTCCCACTGGGGCGTTTTTCAGGCGCCTTTGGGCTAAAAATAGCACCCTTTTAGGGCCTGAAACCCCCCCCATCCACCCCAGTGTGAAAACCTGAGTGCTTTCACACTGGGGCGGTACGCTTGCAGGACATTACAAAAAGTCCTGTAAGCAGCATCTTTGGGACGTTGCAGTGAGTGGTATTTACACCGCTCCTCCACCGCCCCTGCCTTTGAAATTAATGGCAAGCGCTTCCAAAGCGGCTGCACACTGCCTCGGAAGAGCAGCGCGCCGGCACTTTTAACCCCTTTTTTACCCCTTGTGGGGGGTTAAAAGCGCCACACTCCCGCCTGCATAGCGGCGCCATAGCTCCACGATGACAGTGAAAAATCGCTGCAGAAACAAGCGGCGCTTTACCGCTACTGCCCGCCTGCCCCAGTGTGAAAGTAGCCTTAACATAGCTTAAATACCAAATGTCCTTACCAAAGAAAAAAAACGCATATTTTTAGTTGCCTTTGTTTATGCACCACTGAAATAGGCTCACAGTAATCCCCAGTGGACATGTGCACGGCCAAAAAATTATTTTTTTTCGTTTTAATTTTTTTTGTTGTTTTATCGGTTTTCGGGTTTTTTTGTTTGTTTTTTGGATTTTTTTGTTATGATCAAAATTCGTTATTTCGAATAAATTTGTAAATTCGGAAACAATTGAATTTGATTCATTGCATTCGTATAGATATGGTTTTCGATATTATCGGTAATTCGGGAATTCAGAAAAAATCAAATTAGTTTGTTCCATTTGTATAGATGCAGTATCCGTTATTTTCGGTAATTTGTGAATTCAAAAACATTTGAATTCAGTTTGTTCCATTCGTATAGATGAGGTATACGTTATTGTCGGGAATTCGTAAAAATTTGAATTCAGTTTGTTCCATTCGTATAGATTCGGTATTCGTCTTTTTGAAAACATGTTATTTTAAAATTCGTATTTGTTACGTTCACTAACAGGTAGACAAATTTGAAAGGAAATTCCAATACCGAACTCATTTAATAGTTTATAACTATTATTGTAGTTTTTATTATTGTTATTTATTATTAATAATAAAAGAAATACATTCTGCTACTCGTCCCGAGTATGGCGATACCACATGTGTGAGACTTTTTCACAGCCTGGCCACATAGAGAGGTCTAACATGCAGGGAGCTCCGTCATGCTTTCTAGGATCAGAAATTTTACATCTAATTTCCTAACGACCTATTACACTTTTGAAGGCCCTGGAGCACCAGGACAATGGAATTACCCACAAAATGACCCAATTTTGGAAAGCAAACACCCCAATATATATTCTATGAGGCATTATGAGTCTTTTGAATGGTTAATTTTTTTTCCACAAGTCTTCGAAAAATGTGGATAGAAAATGAAAACGCTTTTATTTTTACAAAAAGTGGTCAATTTATAAGATATTTCTAACACATAGCATGTACATGGCAAAAATTACCCCCCAAAATACATTCTGCTACTCATCTCGAGTATGGTGATACCACATGTGTGAGACCTTTACACAGCCTGGCCACATAGAGGTCTTTTGTACAGTTCATTTTTTTCCACAAGTCTTCGGAGAACATGGAAAGAAAATGAAAACATATTTTTTTGTGGTCAATTTATATGATATTTCGAACACATAGAATGTATATAGCAAAACTCACCCCCCTAAATATATTCTGCTACTTGACCCAAGTATGGCAATACCACATGTGTGAGACTTTTACACAGCCTGGCCACATAGAGAGGTCCAACATTCAGAGAGCACCGTCAGGCATTCTAGGAGCAGAAATTACACATCTAATATCCTAACGACCTATTACGCCTTTGAAGGCCCTGGAGAACCAGGACAATGGAATTACCCACAAAATGACCCCATTTTGGAAAGCAAACTCCCCAACGTATATTCTATGAGGCATTATGAGTCTTTTGAATGGTTCATTTTTTCCACAAGTTTTCAAACAACGTGGAAAGAAAATGAAAACGCTTTTATTTTTACACAAAGTGGTCAATTTATGATATTTCTAACACATAGTATGTATTTAGCAAAGATTAACCCCCAAAATATATTCTGTTACTCATTCCGAGTATGGCAATACCACATGTGTGAGACTTTTTCACACCCTGGCCACATACAGAGGCCGAACATGCAGGCGTTCTAGGAGCATAAATTACACATAAAATTTCATTCATACTTATCGCACTTTTGAAGACCCTGGAGCACCAGGACAGTGGAATTACCCCCAAAATGACCCCATTTTGAAAAGCAAACACCGAGGTATATTCTATGAGGCATGAGTTGCAGATAGGTACTCGGGTACTCTGATGGGCTGCAGATAGGTACTCGGGTACACTGATGGGCTGGAGACAGGTACTCGGGTAATCTGATGGACTGGTAAAAGGTACTTGGGTACTCTGATGGGCTGCAGATAGGTACTCGGTTACTCAGATCGGTTGGTGACAGGTACACAGGTAATCTGAAGGGCAGGTAACAGGTACTCGGGTACTCTGATGGGCTGGTGACAGGTACTTGGGTACTCTGATGGGCTGATGACAGGTACTCGGGTACTCTGATGGGCAGGTGACAGGTACTCAGGTACTCTGATGGGCTGGTGACAGGTACTCGGGTACTCAGATGGGATTGTGACAGGTACTCGGGTACTCAGATGGGCTGGTGACAGGTACTCAGGTACACAGGCTTGGTGTGTGCACTAGGTGGTAACAAACTGTTACCACAATCTCCCTCTCAGACACGATCGATGGGTTGGTGACAGGTACTCGGGTACTCTGATGGGCTGGTGACAGGTACTTGGGTACTCTGATGGGTTGATGACAGGTACTCGAGTAGGCGTTAGCCTGTAGTACTCGAGTAGGCCTGTAGGCGTGGCCATACAGCGCAACACTTTCTACACAGGCGGTAAGCGGCAATTTGACTCAGGAACGCAGGGAGCAGGAAGGAAGGTAGATCTAGCCTTCCTCAAGCGGGCAGAGCCCACAGTCCTCGCATACTGCCTTGCAACCTGGATGTCAGTGCAATATTGAGTGTTTTAAAAACTTTTGTTTGAATAAATTGAACTTTTAAACAAACATACTACACTATCCTGGATACTTTCTTC
>BLSH010476289.1:1464861-1528130 GCA_018402905.1 Glandirana rugosa
GACAGAACACCTAGGAAACTTCTGACAGAGACACGTCGACTACAGGGACGAGGACGCGACGGTATAACTTGTAAAAACCGTAGGACGCGACTGTTCATACTCAATATTGTTCATTACGTACTGCAGTACGTGGAGTGACATACGGACACGGTATTCTGTCATGTGAGTGGACGAAAAATTTTACTTTAGGTGTAGAATACTCTAGAGCCCCTCTTTCCAAAAAAAAAGTTCTCGTTTACTCATATTACGAAGTCTCCGATACACCGTTATAGACAAATTTAGTCACAAGGGGTTGGGACAGGAGTTCCGGGTGGTTGTCCAGTACAAAAGTCCTAAAGGTAATAAAACGTGTCCACTAAACTAGTCAAAGTGACGGAATCATTAATGGTGTCGACTAAGTACACTGATTTAAACAGATATTGCCACATAGCCTCTGAAGCATTATACTCATTTGCTCTTGAAAAAAAAACCTTTCTCCCCGAGATCTCATAAGATGTGGATTTCATTTTAAAAAGCAGGTGAGTGTACTGTCTTATGGCACAGGCATACAGTGAGGTGCATGACGTCATGCATTACTTGTTATAACTCATACTTGTCAGCGCAGGATGCCAAAAATGTTCAATATGGCAGCGCAGGAGCAGGGAC
Source organism: Glandirana rugosa (assembly GCA_018402905.1). Classification (NCBI taxonomy): domain Eukaryota; kingdom Metazoa; phylum Chordata; class Amphibia; order Anura; family Ranidae; genus Glandirana; species Glandirana rugosa. Next base: position 1,465,507 of record BLSH010476289.1, read on the forward strand.
ATCAGCTGCACAGAGACAGTCTTCAAAGGATCCACAAGACAGAAAAGAGGAGTGGGCATACTGTAGGTAAGTATAAGTATGTATATACAATGTAATGTATATATATTATTGCAGTTTTCTTGCAGGGGGAGGGTCTTCTTTAAGAAATTGGGTTTATGTATGTGTTAAACCCCTGGTACCCCACCTGCAGCCTAGGACAGACATGTGCCCCTATGGCTCTCAGGGCCCCTGCTGTGCTTTTCTTACCTGGGTTCTTATCAGGGCTAGTAAAGGAAAACAAATCACTTTAGACTGGCCTCTTGTAGGTTAATGATTTGGTTTATTTCTTTCACACTGCTTCACTTTTTCTTACCTCTCCATCTCTTTCTTTTTGTTAATGTTTTCTTTGCCCTCTGATAACATATCAAATGCGGATCAAGTAATATGTAAGGGTGTTGCAGGGAGCACAAATGTGGAAGCATTGTTTTGTAAAGGGTCATTGATTACTGTAATAGAAGTGATCTCTTACATTCTCATATAATGTGCTTCCATTCTATGACATGAAGCATGTCCCCAGTCTCCAACAACTCCTATAGCATGTCTGAAATCTTCTACCTTCTCCTGTAGCATGTTAGAAAGTCTCTGGCCACCTCCTGTTGAACGTCTGCAGTCCCTGACAGCTTTCTCTAGCATTATTTTTTCTGAATATTATTTGGTGGTCAGGGGCCACATTTGCCTGGTGTCCAAACTGTGACCTAGGGGCTGCATGCAACCCTTTGGCATTTATTATAGAACCTTGCAGACAGTAGTCTACATTTTCCCTACCTAGATGCTTAAGCCGGCCATAGATGGAGTGATTTTCTTTCGTTGCAGGAAAGAAAATAGCTTGATTCCCCCATCAACACAGTGTTAATGGAGGAATTCCTCCTGCTGAGCCATTGTGTTCTTCTGGGGGGCGCGGAGAGCTGTCCACACTGGGAGAACACAATGATTACTGCTAGCTGCTATAATAGCTGCTAGCAATAATCACATGTAAAATCCAAAAGGCTGGTTCTACCCAAGTTGATCTGTCAACTTGGGTACATTGAGCCTGCCCATACATGGTTTGAATCTCGACCGGTCCCTGCTGAACAGGTCGAGATTTCAACCGTCTATGGTCAGCTTTACTTTAATTACGACCCTTTAATTACTTTTTGTTTTAGCACTGAATAGTATGCAGGCATTGAATAGCAATGCATCAACTGTATGGACTCACCCACACATCCAAGTTTGACAAGTTTGCAGGGATGGATGCACAACTCACCCACACAGTCCATATGTCCATTCAATATGGGTTGGTGTCATATCTGATCACATGTGCAACACCATGGCAACAGCAGATCAAACAGAGTCAAAGATTGGCTGTAAAGGATAGAAGGGTTTGCAATCCCCAATTCCCAAAAAAGTGGGATGCTGTGTAAAATCTACAGAAAAACAGAAATTGCAATAATTATGAAACCTCATAAACCCATAAATTATTCACAATAGAAAACATATCAAATGTTTAAACTGAGAAAATGTACCATTTTAAAGTGGCATTAAATCCAACAGTAAACATTTATTATATTGCAGCTTACCAATTCTTAGATTTGATGGCTGCATTAGTTTTCTTTGTTTATGCTCTGTTTCCCTTATTTTCACTTGGTGAGCTGTCCAGTAATCTGTTGTTTTTCAACTGAACAAGCTGTCCTCCAAAATGTAGTAAATAGAGGGTTGAGACAAGCCATTTAACATTTACAGGGAGTGCTTACAATGATCAGCTTTTATTTATGCATGTAAAACCTTTATCCCAAAAGAGAAAAAAACTATTGCTGTAACTGCTTATAAAGTGTTAGCTGGAATTTGGCTTTCATTTTTAGTGTTTAGTTTTTGTCTAAATCTACTAGTACACATGACACTACAGTCTCCCCAGACTGACAATGCTGCTGTCCAAAGGTGCCCCCTGTGCTCCTTCACCCAGAGTGAAGGCACTCTAATACAGGAGGTGTGTTAGTGGCCAAATCACCAGGTGAAAACAGAGGAGAAACGCCTAAAAAAAGAAAACTAATGTAGCCATCACATCTAATCATTGTTAAGCTGCAATATATTGCGTTTTGGGTTTAATACAGCTTTAAGAAAAAAATAAGATAATTTTGAAAATAATGACAGCAACACATCTTAAAAAAGTTGGTTCAGGGCAACAAAATGTGGTACTAACAAAGAAGAGCTGGAAGAACATTTTGCAACTAATTAGATTAATTGGCAATAGACCAGTAACATGATTGGAGAAATTAAGTATTTTTTTCTATCACAAAGTTGTCAATTTCACAAGTTATTTCTCACACACAGAATAGGCATACTTATAATTACACCCCAAAACACATTCTGCTATGCCACCTGAGTATGGGGATACCATATGTGAGAGACATTTTCTCAGCCTAGATGCATAGAGGGATCCAAAATCCAAGGAGCACCTTTGGGATTTTAAGGAGCATAAATTACTCATCTAATTTCCTGACTATCTATTGCATTTTTGGAGGCCCTGGAGCAGCAGGACAGCAGAAACACCCACAAAATGACCCCATTTTGGAAAGCAAACACTTCAAGGGATTTTCTGAAAGGCACACTGAGTCTTTTGAAAATGTTATTTTTTGCCACAAGATTTTGTAAAATGCAAGAAAGAAAATGAAATGATATATTTTTTTTTTACACAAAGTTGTCAATTAAAGTAGAACTTTAAAATGTTTCAATTTGGATAGAGCAAGGAAGGGTCATAACCCCTGTCAGATTTTTTTCCCCATTTGTGTTCCAATGTGGAGATTTCCCTGCACTTCCTGTCTCAAAGCCTAACAGGAAGTGAGATGAAATTATTGCAAATTAAGAGGAAATTCCTTGGGGACCCCCATGTCACCAGAACTAGTACCCCCATTGAAAAAAGCACAAATGGAATAGAACTTTTAAGGTGCCAAATGACAAATTCTGCTCAAATAGAATTCAATACATTTTATTTTCACATTTAAAATTCATAAAAAGAAATTTGCCATAGCAAATATCAATATCATCCTACAACTGTACAGCTACATGTTTCGCTGTATAACAGCGCTGTATAAGACGAATACTATAAATAGAAAAAGCATGATGTGTAAATAACATGATACAGTATAAAACAATATACATCTACAATTTAATCAAGATAAATGCATTTTCAATACTACAATCCATTCAATGGTTTAGGTTAACAAAATGGACCCACCGGATATTTTGAAGTGTTCAAGAGTACAGTAGGTAAAGTGCAAAAACAGTATTGAACTTCACGCAATTAAAATCAAGGACCCGAGAGGTGATTTATGACCATAGAGGGGAAATAGGATATCTGAAATAATAATGTTATTTAAGCAACTGCAATCCATAAAACTAGGTCAACAATTATCAATGTCCATGGCAATGGACTGAAATCATAGATCTTTACTCGATAATCAGGTTGTTTCAGGATAGGACCGATAAATTCACCCCAACTATGATGTGTGGGGAATAACAAATAATCTCTCCTACCCTACAAGGTTCTTTATTCCCCACACATCATAGTTGGGGAATTATTATATCCTGAAACGACCTGATTATCAGGTAAAGATCTATGATTTCAGTCCATTACCATAGACATTGATAACTGTTGACCTAGTTTTATGGATTGCAGTTGCTTGGCATGGCACTGCTCCCGTAACATTTAACAATGGTGTCTATGCAAAATTGTGGTCAGCTTGGCATGGCACTGCTCCCATAACATTTAACATTGGCGTCTATGGAAAATCTTGGTCAGCTTGACATGACACAGCTCCAGTGCCATGTCAAGCTGGCCAAGAGTTCCCATAGAAGCCAATGTTAAATGTTACTGGAGCTGTGCCATGTCAAGCTGACCAAGATTGCACAGTACTGCACATTTGCGAGCTTGGCAGGTGCATGCTGGGTAGCCAGCATGCACGGAATTCAGGAAGAAGGGTACTGCAGCTTCAGATGCCCACACTGTGCAGGAACTTCACAAAGTAAGACAATGATGCTGCACAAATAGAAAACTGGGCATAGTTTACAGCATACCTGTGTTACATTGCACGAAGCATGGGTATTCTAGAGGTATTTTTATCTTAAAAGTCATATTTTGACCAGAACTCTGCTTTACTTTCTTGGCTACCTACCATATTTTTGGAGGCCTTGGAGAATTTGGAAAGTGGAAACATCCACAAAATGACCACATCCCAAGGTATTTTCTTTTTTTGTTCAATATATGTTTATTGATGGTCTCCTTGCTATATAGGTAGAGAAACATTTTCAGTTGAAACATTTTGCTCCAGAAAGCATATAAAAAGCACATTTGGCATAGTACAGCAAAGTACAACAAAAAGAAAACATGCATATCACCTAATGTCCAAATGAGAAGATCAGAGGATCTGTTAAACAACATATTGGAAACATAGCAAGAAGATCACATATACTATCCTCATGCTGGCCAATAAGAAATACAGAGTAAGTAGGAGAGAGGGGAAGAAAGAAAGGAAAGGAAGGAAAAAATAGATTGGGGGGATCCTGGTCTCGAGCAGCTGAAAACACTGTTGGTTGGATGGTTTTAACAATGAACCAACAAGCCTATATTTTGCTGTGAGTTTGAGACTATGAAAATTGGTGAAAGTTCCTCTATGAGACATATGTTGTCTTTTTTCTGAAACCATCGAGTGATATTTATTTGTCCCCAAAGGGCAGGAATGAGAAATTTGGCAGCATTTAAAAGATATGGGGTAATAAAGCTTTTATATTGGCCTGTTGAATTGTTTGTACAATAAAAGGATGGTCCAAGCATTTGGGTTTATAGCGAGGCTTTGGATTTGGGAGTTTATGTTAACAGTTTGTGCCAGTATGGTTGAATAAATGGACAGCTTTATCATATGTGTTTATAGGTGGCTTTCCTACCATAGTCTCTCCAACACAGGAAAAAAACATCCAGAAAGATGGAGTGATGTGAGCCAGTTGTAGAACATTTGGATTTTTTTGGAAAATCTGTAATAAGTTTCCTACTCCCAGCTGGACAAATAGTTTGGAAATAATAAACCCTTTGGTGTTAGTAAGGCATGGTAAACTAAGGATATACAATGCAAAGGAGGGGAGGATGAGTGAAAAATTAATTCAAGGGAGTTCATTTCTCTCAAGGACCTAAGTGGTTTAGGGGAAGATCTAATGAATTGCCTTAAAGTGTTAGTAAACCCAGTCCCCTGAATTCACTATATCTGCTCTCCCACAGTACACAGAACATGGAAATGCAATTATTTTGGTAAATATAAACTTCTAAATACCTTTTCTCATCAGCAGTATATATCAGATTTGTTACGTCTATCGGTGTCTGGTTAAAGCTTGTAGGAGAAGTTTTCATTCTTCTCTGAATGTCCTATAATGGTGTAGGACCCCTGACTTTCTGTCTGGACTGTGCTAATTTGCATGTGCATGTGCAGTTTGTCCCCAAGCCTATGTTCTATCTGGAGATGGATTGGGGACAATGGAAGAAGGGGAAGAACAGAGAAGGATCAAACAGCCTTTTTACACAATGCACAGGATTAACCCCTCAGGTTCCATAGTGAGTATAACAAACATGCTTTACTGCTTATACATACTGATTTTACTGTTGTGGGTTTAGTAACACTTTAATGGATTATGCTGCCAGTGCCATCTGTCTATTGAGGATATTGAGAATTTTGAGTCCCAAATGATATGATGTAATAGTAGAGGGCTGTGCCGTAACCATGAGCCAAAATTTTTGTCTAGGTAGCCTGGTAGGAAATACTGGTGATCAAGTAAAGGCATTAGAGGAGAGTTATACACCCAAGTGTAATGCATCCCAGTTGGTCAGCGTAGGCGGTGATCCCCCCCCCATGGGAGATGGACGGGAAGGCAGCGATCAGAAGCCTCTTTACCTTAGGAGGCAGATGACGAGGATAGGGGTAGGGCTGCTTCTCCTCGCTCCAGCTACTCCTCGCTCTGGGGCCGTTGCTTCTCCTCCCAGCCAAACAGGAAGTGAGGCTTGAGACCCAATTGGCCAGAAGTCCTAAGACTCCCGACCAATCGGGTCTCAGGACCCACTTCCTGATTGGCCGGGAGGAGAATCAAGAAGACAATAGCGAATATTAATTCACTATTGTCACACAACTGGTTGGGCTCAGGATGCAGTGCTCTGCGCCCCAAGCCCACCCTTTTTTAAGCCAATTAGAGCCTCAGGCTCTTATTATGTGCTTAAAAAAAAAAAAAACATTGAAATCCATGTGTCCGGCGCCCTGCATGTAGATTAGGGGTTGGGCCAATGGATCAGGGGGGGCGGCAACCCTGCGCCCCGATGGGCGGGCCACCACTGGAGAAATGTCTCAAGGGCTAGGGATCTATGCAACTACAGCTCAAATTCAAGACGAACCCATAGCTTGGTGTGGAATGCATATTTCAAGTCCATGATGGAGGAAGGATAATAGCCTGATAATACTTTTGGAAGTCCAGAAGTGCAAGTCAACCAAGATTTTTGGGTCTTAAAAGGATGACATGGGAGATTCATTGGTGGCTTCTGTTCTAAATATACTTCAACATAAAGGAATGTAGTAAGGAGGAAAAGAAACGCTATGAAGGATGTTCATTTTAATTATACCAATTTTGCCTAACCAAGAATGGCATGGAGATGATTAATGTTAAAAGTCAGTTTTAATATTGTTTAATAAGGGAACATAATTATGTTTAGGAAGGTTGGATAAATGGGACGTTAAATAGATCCCCAGATATTTCAGTCTTCCTGACTGCCACTGAAAAGGGAAGTGTGGTTTTATGGAGTTAATGTCATGGGCAAGAACGAAAATATTTTGAATTTTGTGAGAATAATTTTAAAGAGGCAGGGCGCCGAATGATGAGAACCTTGACATTAAATTGGGCAGAGAGATTCGGAGCTGCTCTACGTAGAACAAGATGTCGCCAGCATAAGCAGCATATTTATGGATATGGTCACCAATTGTGATATCATGTAAGTCAGGATTATGTAATACAGTGGAGAGAAAGGGTTCAAGGGAGATGGGAAAAAGCAGGAGTGATAGAGGGCACCCCTATCTGGTGTCATTGTTTAGAGTGAAGGGATTACTTAAGGTGCTATTTAACCAAATACAGGACGTAGGAGGCTCATATAAAGCCACTACACGAAGGAGCATTTTGGGTCCAAGGCCAAAATAGTGTAAGGTAGTCATAAGGTAATCTCAGTCCACCCTGTCAAAAGCCTTTTTAGCATCAGTAAACAGCAACAAAGTGGGCTGGGATTGTATCTGAGCATAAGCAATGAGAGATAATGTTTGTGTGGAGCTATCTCTGGCCCCTCTACCAGGGATGAAACCCATTTGGTCAGGGGAGATCTATTGCTTAAGAAGAAGAAGGAGTAATATAGCCAGACCCATAGTATAGAGCTTACATCAAGGCATGGTCGCTTTGTGAGCGACCTGAGGCTTCTGAAGCTGCGTTATCAGAGAAGAACTGTGTTATAACAGCAGCAAGTTGAGCTTGGTCAACCATGTCAGAGAGGAGGGATTTTTTTAGTTTCCAGTTATTGAAGTGAGTATGGAGAGTGGGAGTGGTAAGCTGGGCTGTAAGGCAGCATATACTCAGGCAAGAATAGGACAACATTCCTCCCCTGAAACTCCAACAACTCGTCTCCTCCGTTCCCAGATATTTACAGAGTGTTGTTAAAAGAAGAGGGGGTGCTACACTGGTAAACATGGCCCTTTCCAAATTCCTTTGGAATTGGGGTTGTACTTTGCCAGCTTTTTGTTGCCCCTTCCAGTTTTAGCACAATATGACCACATCCACAATATGACACTTTCATTTTTTTCACACCATTTTTTTGACGTGGGGGTGCAAAAAACGTGGTCAGTCCTGGGTGCCAGATGTGCTAGGTACGGCACTATTCAGATGTGCCAGTTTATGCGTAGGCAGAGACATTGTCAGCAAACAGGCAAATGATCATCCCAGTCAACATGGTCAATAAATAGGCTGAAGTTAGTAGTTCTACAGGCATCAGGCAGAGACAACACTGCACTGGTGTGGTGGTGATCAGGAACACTGTTGCTGGCTGCAGTGGTCTGGTAATGCTGGGACTGGTATGGTGACAATCAGGAATGCCCTTGCATTCTTACATTGGTCTGGTGATGCTAGGACTGGTGTGGCAACAATCTGGGACACCATTGCTGGCTGTGGCAGTGATAGGAACCACTGGCATACGCTGGTCTGGTGACACTGTAACTGGTGTGGGGGTGATCAGTAACACTGTAACTGGTGTGGGGGTGATCAGTAACACTGTAACTGGTGTGGTGGTGATCAGGAACACTGGAACTGGTGTGGTGGTGATCAGGAACACTGTTACTGGTGTGGTGGTGATCAGTAACACTGTAACTGGTGTGGGGGTGATCAGTAACACTGTAACTGGTGTGGTGGTGATCAGGGACACTGTAAGTGGCGTGGTGGTCATCAGGGACACTGTAACTGGCGTGGTGGTGATCAGGAACACTGTAACTGGTGTGGTGGTGATCAGTAACACTGTAACTGGCGTGGTGGTGATCAGGAACACTGTAACTGGTGTGGTAGTGATCAGGAACACTGTAACTGGTGTGGTAGTGATCAGGAACACTGTAACTGGTGTGGCAGTGATCAGTAACAATATGATTGGTATGACGCGATGATCAAGGACATTTTAACTGGTGTGGCAGTGATTAGGAACAATATGACTTATGTAGCGGTGATCATGGACCTTGGGACTTGTGTGGAGGTGATCAGGGACAATGTGACTGGGGTGATGGTAACTATATGACTGGTGGGGAGGGGATCAGGGACACTCTAAGTGGTGTGGTGGTGAATAGGGGACACTGTGAGTGGACGGCAATGATTAACAGTGGCTGTCTACGCTGGTCTGGTGACATTGTACTGTTGTGCCGGTGATCAGAGATAATGGTTGGCGGCACTGACATACGGTGATATCCGAGCAGCCAACCATTGTACATGATCACTGCCATAACAGTATGATGTCACCCTAGTGACACTGCACTTGCTCCGGTGACAGTATGTATATAAAAAATAAATTACTACTGGACATGTGATTGCTGTGATTGATCATAGTGATCACATGGTACCAGGGCCAATCTCAGTGGCCCACTACCCAGTTTAGTGATTGGGACACAGCGGTCATAGATCGTGTGGCTGTGTGCCCCTGGGGGCATACATGAGGCACCCTTCTGGGAGGACATATGGGTACGCTCTCGCAAAATGAAGCTACTCCCGCCAGGCCATTTATGTTCAGTGGCTGGGTGGGAGGTGGTTAAAGGAATGGCTCACCTTCAGGGTTCCCATGCTGACCCGTGTCCACAGCCAAAAGCACCTACAACTGGACCAGGGAACAATGGAAGAAGGTGATCTGGTCTGATCAATCATTTTCTTTTACATCACGTGGATGGCCAGGTGCATGTGCGTCGCCTTCCTGAGGAAGAGATGGCACCAGGATGCAGTATGGGAATAAGGCAAGCCAGTGGAGGCAGTGTGATGCTTTGAGCAATGGTCTGCTGGCAAACCTTGGTCCTGCCATTCATGTGGATTTTACTTTGACACGTACCATCTACCCAAACATCGTTGCTGACCAAGTACACCCTTTCATGGAAACTGTATTCCCTGATGGCAGTGGCCTTTTAGCAGAATAATGTGCCCTGCAACACTACAAAAATGGTTCAAGGATGGTTTGAGGAACACAACACATTGGAGGGGTTGACTCGGCTTCCCAATTCTCCAGACCTCAATCCAATCCCAAACTGAAAAAACTGGTCAGATCCATAGAAGCCCCACCACACAACTTACAGGACCTAAAGGATCTGCTGACGGCTTGGTGCCATATACCACAGCATACCTTCCGAGGTCTAGTGGAGTCCATGCCTTGATGGGTCAGGGCTGTTTGGCGGCAAAAGGGGGACCTACTCAATTTTACGTTGGTGGCTGATTATATTTGTATATTATAAAGTAAAGGCAGAGTTTCTTGCTGCCTGGGAAGTGTGTGCTGGGAAATGTTAGGGGGGTCCTCACATCCCCCATCACTCTGCATTGTCTGCACTCTGAGGGATGCTTTTGTGTTTTTTTTCCTCTCACATATTTCCCCTGAAAATACCTCAGTTTTCATGTAGGGGGAGGGGGCTGGACGGTGGGAGTGCTGTGGGTGGGATGGAGGCTGAACAGTGTGTGTGTGTGTGTGGTATTATTGGGGTGGGGGGACCCCTGACAGGTCGGGGTGTGCGGTGGGTGAGGGAGGCACAGGGCGCACTTCGCCCTTCAGGTGACAAGGTTGCTTTATTTTGTCAGGCTGCCTGCCTGGCGGGGGCGGAATCTCGTGTGTGGGCTGCTCGGCGAACACCGAAGGGAGAAGCGGTGGCGCCCCACTTGATCGCCTGCCATGTGACACAGAGGAAGACGTGGGAAGGAGAGGAGCTGTGGGCAGACTATGGCAAGGAACGAGCCGAGTGTGCGGGGGCATGGAAGTCTATAAAGGCAGGTGAGAGCAAAGTACACTCAGGAGGGAAGGAAGGAAGGTGCATGGACGAGGCAGCCTCGTATGGCTGAGGGGACCTGTGTCTGGGAGGATGGCAGCAAGGCGCCGGGTCCCGGTCACTCTGTGTGTCTACAGGTAAGGGGGAGGCTGCACATGGGGCTCCTCTCCTATTAGGGGGCTCTGCTACTATCAGCCATGGGGCTCCTCTCCTATTAGGGGGCTCCTCTCCTATTAGGGGACTCTGCTACTATCAGCCATGGGGCTCCTCTCCTATTAGGGGGCTCTGCTACTATCAGCCATGGGGCTCCTTTATTTTTATGGGGCTCTGATACTATCAGCCATGGGACTCCTCTCCTATTAGGGGACTCCTCTCCTATTATGGGGCTCTGCTACTATCAGCCATGGGACTCCTCTCCTATTAGGGGACTCTGCTACTATCAGCCATGGGGCTCCTTTATTATTATGGGGCTCTGATACTATCAGCCATGGGACTCCTCTCCTATTAGGGGACTCCTCTCCTATTATGGGGCTCTGCTACTATCAGCCATGGGACTCCTCTCCTATTAGGGGGCTCCTCTCCTATTAGGGGGCTCTGATACTATCAGCCAGGGGACTCCTCTCCTATTATGGGGCTCTGCTACTATCAGCCATGGGACTCCTCTCCTATTATGGAGCTCTGCTACTATCAGCCATGGTACTCTTCTCTTATTATGGGGCTCTACTATTATCAACCAATGCGGCTTCTCTCCTATTATGGGGCTCTTTTCTTATTATGGGGCTCTGTTACTATGAGCCATGGAGCTTCTCTATTATTATAGGGATCTTCTTTTATTATGAGGCTCCTCTATTATTATGGGGCTCTGATACTATCAGCCATGGGACTCCTCTCTTATTATGGGGCTCTGCTATTATCAGCCATGGTGCTCCTCTCCTATAATGGGGCTCTTCACTTTTTATGGGGCTTTGCTACTATTAGCCACGGGGCTCCTCTCCTATTATGGGGCTCTGCTATTATCAGCCATGGGGCTACTGTCCTATTATGGGGCTCTTCTCTTATTATGGGGCTCTGCTACTATTAGCCATGGGGCTCCTGTATTATAAAGAGGTTTCTCTATTACTATGGGGCTCATCTCTTATCATGGGACTTCTCTGTTATTATGGGGCTCGTCTATTATTATGGGTCTCCTGTATTATCATGGGGCTCCTTTAATATTATGGGGTTCCTCTACTATTATGGAGCTCCTCTGTTATCATGGGACTCTTCTAATATAATAGGGACTCCTATATTGTCATGAGATTCCTCTATTGTCATAGCACTCCTGTATTATAATGGGGTTCCTCTATTATTATGGGGCTCTTCTGTTTTTATGGGACTCCTCTATTATTATGAAGCTCCCCTGTTATCATGGGGCTCCTGTGTTATCATGGGGCTCCTGTGTTATCATGGGGCTCCTGTGTTATCATGGGACTCCTGTGCTATCATGGGGCTCCTGTGTTATCATGGGGCTCCTGTGTTATCATGAGACTCCTGTGCTATCATGGGGCTCCTGTTATCATAGGGTTATCATGGGACTCCTGTGTTATCCTGGGACTCCTGTGTTATCCTGGGACTCCTGTGTTATCCTGGGACTCCTGTGTTATCATGGGACTCCTGTGCTATCATGGGACTCCTGTGTTATCATGGGGCTCCTCTGTTAACATGGGACTCCTGTGTTATCATGGGACTCCTGTGTTATCCTGGGACTCCTGTGTTATCCTGGGACTCCTGTGTTATCCTGGGACTCCTGTGTTATCATGGGACTCCTGTGTTATCATGGGACTCCTGTGCTATCATGGGACTCCTGTGTTATCCTGGGACTCCTGTGCTATCATGAGACTCCTGTGTTATCAGGGGACTCCTGTGTTATCAGGGGACTCCTGTGCTATCATGGGACTCCTGTGTTATCATGGGACTCCTGTGTTATCATGGGACTCCTGTGTTATCATGGGACTCCTGTATTATCATGGGACTCCTGTGTTATCATGGGGCTCCTGTGTTATCATCGGGCTCCTCTTTTATCATGGGGCTCCTCTTTTATCATGGGGCTCCTCTTTTATCATGGGGCTCCTCTGTTATCATGGGGCTCCTCTATTATCATGGGGCTTCTGTATTTTCATGAGACTTCTCTATTATTATGGGACTCTTGTGTTATCATGGGACTCCATGGTCCTATGCCAGTGTGTGCTTGGAGGTGTGTGCATTCCTTCCTCCTCATCACCCCTCACCAAACACAGGAACTTTGCTATCTGATCAGGTGTTGTCAGTGTTCCTCGCTTCTCTCTGTAAATATACCTATAAGGCAGTGGTTCTCAACTCCTGTCCTCCGGACCCACCAACAGGCCAGATTTTAAGTATTACCTTGGGGAGATGCAGGGTATAATACTGCAATCACTGAGCAGCAAATTATATCACCTGCGATGCATTACAGTTATCCTGCAAACCTGGCCAGTTCGTGGGTCCCGAGGATAGGAGTTGAGAACCACTGCTATAAGGGAACACAAGTTCAGTAATGCATGGTGTGCTGCTGCTGCAGCCAAACCTCTTCTCACATGTGTGGGCTCCATGCACTTTTGTAGAAGCAGAAGGGATCTTGTAGATTTAAGGTAACTGAATGACATTGTATTTGATAAAGCTCAGTGTATCATAAACAATTTCCACTTTTTAAATAAAATAAAATACATGTGCTCATCTTTTGTTGCTGATCCCCTGCAGCCTCTTGCTTTTTTCTTGCATGCACTCCAGTGATAGCTGAATGGCATTTCATAGGAAGGGTTTCCTGATGATGATATCAGGTGACCTGATGTTTTTATCTTTTTTGATCCTTTGTTGATGATCTCCTGCAGCCTCTTGCAGCTTTTTTTTTTTTTACATGCATGCTGCTTGGCATTTACCAGGGTGGGTATGGGAGGTTTGTGTCAAAAGGTGGCCATTCCGTGTAATGTATGTTAAAATGGTAATCTTTTAAATAAATTCCCTGCTTTCACCTTTTTTTTTACGCTTTGTTGAGGATCTCCTGCAGCTACTGTGCAGCCGCTTTCTTTTTACATAAATGTACTCCAGTGATGTCTACCTGGCATTTCCAACAGAAGGTTTTCTGATGGTGACAATAGTTGACCATGTGTGTTGAAATAGCCATTCATGTTAATAAAAATCCTTTTTTTTCATCCTTCGATGCAGATCTCCTGTAGCACTCCAGCAATTGCTACGTGACTTTTTTAGGAAGGTTTCCTGATGGTGACAATTGGCCTGATTATAACAAGAGTTGACCACGCCTGTGTAATGCGTGTTGAAATTGTCATAAAAAAAGCAACCATGTTGCATGTTAACTCATAAATATGGGTGTAACATGAAACATGGACTGAGCCTTTAATTCTTAAGCGCTGCAGAGCATTTTGATACATTACAGAGCGTCGGAACATGGCGCGCAGCACTAAAATGCAAAATGTCCTATTTTTTTTCAGCATGGCACGTTGGTGTGAACTGAAGCAATGGGACTGTGTTGGGCAGTGTAGCCCAGCTGCATGTGTGAAGAGCCCTAAGGAGAGGAGGGGGTCATTACCAAGCTGCATTTTTACTGGAAAACTCTACAGTATCTAAGCACAGAAGTTCAGCTGGTTATATCTATAAACCGGCTGCTCGCTGTGCTTACAAAAGTTTTACTATACACATTTGAATGATTCAGATTTGTGACAGGTTTGTCCACTCACTTTTCATACACTTCCATTTATTTATATCACCATTAAAAAGCTACTCATTCAGACTTCTCTTTTTCCTTTGTTTACTATGTCCCTGGGATTTGGAAGGACACATATCTAATGAACAAACTAACCCACTATTGGTGAACGTTTGTGCAAGAAGATACAGAATAAAACAAATAAACAAACAAACCATATGCAGGAGGACCCATCTTTGCTAACCAAATCCTAATATTCTTTTGGAATAGTACAACAGCATTAAGGACCGGTTCACACGACAATTTCTGCATTCCAGATGTGTTTCTGCATCCGTGTTTTTGATGTGTTCCAGGGTATTTTTGATGCGTTTTGTTGTGTTCCATACAGAAAAAATGTTGCATGTTCTACTCTTGTTGACTGTAAATTATAGTCCGCTATAGTCCATTAGAGTCCAAAATGCACCCAAAGAGGTACAGACCTTGTTAGATTGCACTGCGCTGGTATGAACCAGGGCCATTGGAATACATGGAAAACACTGCACATGCGTTTTTTGATGTAGTTTAAAAACACACAGGACTGCATCTGGCGTGATCCAGTCTTTAAAGTGGTTGCGAAGACTGAAGGTTTTTTTTTACTTTAAGGCATTGTCTGCATAAAAAAACTACTTTTGTCAGCTCACCCCCCCCCTTCCCCTCTCCTCCCCTTCCCCTTCCCAAATGATTACCTGAGCCCAGTCTCAATCCAGCACTGTGCCAAAGAACAACGGCTCTGCTCTCCTTCTCCTTCCTCTCTGGGCTTAGTGAGAGCAGCGGGAGCCATTGGCTGTCAATGAAATCCAGTGACGAGAGGGCTGGGGTTAGGGCAAAGAGAGCGCAGCCCAGGAACGACCCACTGAGACCCTAAGCCGGCCACTCCCACCCCCTGTACAGCCCAGCACTCCAGTGAGCGTAGGGGGCAGAGCAGAGAGCCAGTGACTGACAGTGACCAGCTCTCTGCTCAGGGAGCTCTGAGAGTGATCGGTGGTGTTTGATCACCTGGTTCTCAGCCTCTGGTCAGACCAATGCTGCATCCACATAGGTAAGTATGATTCCAAAAAAAAAAAATTCCCATACTTCTATTTTGAAGCATTGAACTGGTTTGTGTTTCTTTTTTCCTTTAACAGACATTTTTATTTTTTTTTGTACAGACTTTTCCTTAGGGAGAAGGAATATAGAATGTATCTTTTCCTCCTCTCTAGCAAATAAACATGTTGTTTCTCATCTCCTGGCTGCATTCACACCTACGCGTTTCCTAAATGTGCGACAAAACGCACAGAAATGTGCACTTTGCAGCACATTTTGGAAGCAAGCTGTAACTGTAGGTCGCGCTAATTGTTTAATGGCCCCCTAAGTGTGGGTAGCAGACGTGCATTTGGCCTTGCATCTGTCGACACAACAAAACACATTAAAAAAAGTGCCAAAATGCGCACTGAAAAAATGCCTGACAATCCACACCCGAATCGGTTCTGCAGCTACTTTGGGGCGTTTGGCGTGTGTAGGGCCAAGTGAATGGTTTGCCCTAGGTGCGACGTGCATTAACACGTGAAAAAAGTACAAAAAAACAATAGCAGGAACACATGTTCCTGCTACACCCAGGTGTAAATGGGCTCCCCAGAGGAGAGACATCACAGGGTAGGGCTACAGAGTGAATGATTACTGTGATAGCCAATCAGGCAATCACAGCAATCATGTGATTGGAATCTGGTTCCCCCAGGTCCCGATCGTTAATAGAAAGGTGGGGCTGTCGCCAACAGCTCGGTCTCTGTGCTGGGAACGCATGATCAAGCACGCTCCCAGCACAAACACAAGAACTCATATATGTAACGCCCAGTATTAAAGCCCACTTGCTAAAAAAACGCTTAAATGTATTACACAGTTGTAAAGGGGTTACATTTATTGAAATGTCGCACAACGACACTTCACTCAACTGTATGCACCGTCACGTGCAGTGCAGTAAGTTGTGCTATGTAAAAATGACATGCGGTGAGCTGAGTTATACAGCACACACCACCGCATACGTATGGTGTGATCACAGGACAGAAAAGAAATAGTTGTTTTCTATGTGCACTTGCGTTGAAACTGTGTTCATCTATGCAGATCAATGCAGCTCAACAAATATGACATAAACAAGCCCTCAGAAATTTAGTGAAGGCATCACTGGGGTGCATGCATACAAAAGAAAAGTACCTACAAAGAGCCTGCATTCTTGGATTTCTGGATTATTGTGGCATGCAGTTTTTACTGAAGCTAATGTCAGCTATACCCCTTCTGGTTGTATACTCAGTATGAATTGCCCAGATTGGTGACAGATGTATTTATGTTCCTACACATTCTTATTGCTTCCAACCCAGTAAAAACTGCATTTAGTGTTTTGAATACATAAAGCCTTGTTTAGCACGGAAGGGTGCAATGTTCAGTAACCCATAGCAACCAATCAGACTTTGCTTTACTGAACTCAGACCTGTGCAAGATGGACTCCGATTTGTTTACTAAGGTTACAGTACTTTGCAAATTTGTGTTTTTCTCTTTCCTTTATTGCCTGAGGCATATGTTGGTGAAATCGCAAATGCCAATGGAAGATGTAACACTATTTTACAAGAGTTCTCTTTTTAAAGGGTTAGTTCACCTTTATAATAAAATATGCTGTGCTGTGAAGATGTTCCAACTGTCCACAAATCATGGTGCAGTATTGAGAAAATGAGTTTCATTTAAAATGTAAAATGAGACACTACAAGTCTCTTTTGCAAAAACAGCCTGCCTGCTCACAATTTTTAAAAATTAATCCTGTCTGCCTGCTTGTAGTCTTCCTTTGAGTTGCCCATGCACAGTCCATGTACATTCTGTGTACGTTTTGGCTCTGCGCATGCGTAGGAGTCACTGCATCCCACGCCGGCCGAAGACTGGCACCCTGGAGAAGCCGGAGCGTGAAGGTATTGTGGGCTTTAGTTTTGCTTTAAAATACATACCTGTAGGTCAAGCGTAGCTTCCACAAAATCTAGTCAAACAAGTAACAAATCATTATATGGAAGTACCTCCACAATGGAGGTGGAGGAGGGTGTCCTCTCTTTGGAAATTCCACCTGGTGGGGGTTACCTCCTCCCCCTGTTTCATTTGAGGTTCTCCTATTACGGGCACTGGGCCAATGCCTGCTGTTTTTCATTTGGAAGAAACCTTCCAGTGCATGCAATTTCTGCACCGGTCGTTGGCACAATCAGCCTACCATCCTGACACAGTGGGAAGTATTTCATAGGCGGACGGATGGATTCTCAGGGAGCAAATTGAACCTGAGAGGAAGTCAATAACTATGCTATTTTATGGCGGTATCTTTCCCTGAAGAAAGAATTGATACAGATATATTCTGAAACGCGTTGGAGAAAAAAACCCCCCTAGGACTGGCCATTGGCTCTCCATGAAACCTTTCCTGGGTTGGGTGATACCACCTATGTTACAGGATGTTCAATTTTCTAATTGTTGTACCTATATGTGCAATAGGGGCGGAATCTTTTTCTGGTCCCATGTTTATGTATTTTATTGACCAATGTTATTAATTTTATAAAGATATCTCAATAAATTTGTTTTTTAATGAAAATCTGTTCAAATTGCCTATAAAGTCCCAACCAAGAGGGGTACTAATTTTAACAAGTAACAAATCTGCACGCATGCAGTGCACTCTACCTCATCCACAAGTCCGCACACGCACAGTGTGCTTTTCCTCATCCACAAATCCGCAATTGTGCTGTGCACTATCCTTTGTCCACAAATCTGCACATGCACAGCATTTTCCCCTACACTTAATGATTCGCACATGTGCTGTGCACTATCCCTTATCCATAAATCCGCACATGTGCTGTGCACTATCCCTTATCCATAAATCCGCACATGTGCTGTGCACTATCCCTTATCCACAAATCCACACATGTGCTGTGCACTATCCCTTATCCACAAATCCGCACATGTGCTGTGCACTATCCCTTATCCACAAATCCGCACACATGTGCTGTGCACTATCCCTTATCCACAAATCCGCACATGTGCTGTGCACTATCCCTTATCCACAAATCCGCACATGTGCTGTGCACTATCCCTTATCCACAAATCCACACATGTGCTGTGCACTCTCGCTTATCCACAAATCCGCACATGTGCTGTCCACTAACCCTTATCCACAAATCCGCACATGTGCTGTGCACTATCCCTTATCCACAAATCCGCACATGTGCTGTGCACTATCCCTTATCCACAAATCCGCACACATGTGCTGTGCACTATCCCTTATCCACAAATCCGCACATGTGCTGTGCACTGTCCTTTATCCACAAATCCGCACATGTGCTGTCTACTATCCCTTATCCACAAATCCGCACATGTGCTGTGCACTCTCGCTTATCCACAAATCCGCACATGTGTTGTCCACTATCCCTTATCCACAAATCCGCACATGTGCTGTGCACTATCCCTTATCCACAAATCCGCACATGTGCTGTGCACTATCCCTTATCCACAAATCCGCACATGTGCTGTCCACTATCCCTTATCCACAAATCCGCACATGTGCTGTGCACTATCCCTTATCCACAAATCCGCACATGTGCTGTGCACTATACCTTATCCACAAATCCGCACATGTGCTGTGCACTATCCCTTATCCACAAATCCACACATGTGCTGTGCACTATCCCTTATCCATAAATCCGCACATGTACTGTGCACTATCCCTTATCCATAAATCCGCACATGTGCTGTGCACTATCCTTTATCCACAAATCCACACATGCACAGCATTTTCCCCTATGTTCACTGTTTCGCACATGTGCTGTACACTATCCCTTATCTACAAATCCGCACATGTGCTGTACACTATCCCTTACCCACAAATCCGCACATGTGCTGTGCACTATCCCTTATCCACAAATCCGCACATGTGCTGTGCACTAACTCTTATCCACAAATCCGCACATGTACTGTGCACTATCCCTTATCCACAAATCCGCACATGTGCTGTCCACTATCCCTTATCCACAAATCCGCACATGTGCTGTGCACTATCCCTTATCCACAAATCCGCACATGTGCTATGCACTATCCCTCATCCACAAATCCGCACATGCACGGCATTTCCCCCTACGTCCACTGATCCGCACATGTGCAGCACACTCTCCCTTGTCCACAAGTCCACACATGTGCAGTGCACCTCCTTTGCTTATAAATCTGCACATGCGCAATGCACTCTCCCTCATCCATAAATTTGCACATGCACAGTGATCTCTTCCTTGTCCACAGATGTGCAGTGTGCGCTCCTTTGTCCACAGATCCGCACGTGCACAGGGCATTCTCCCGTCCCCTATCACAGCAGCTTTGAGCTCCACATTAGTTCACGTTTAGTAGCTCTTTGGACTCTAAGCATATGGTAAGCATTAGCCTGTACGATGTTAGAAACTATTTCGTTCTTGTACGTTTTGACATACCCAATGTTAATGAACCTGCATCTTTTACAATATTGCTTATCCAGGTTTGATTTATCTTCATCATGAGCACTAGTGGCATAACATTTTACATCAATCCAGTGACTTGTATACAGGCAACGATTCTTGTAATTATTATTGTGTGATAATATTGCATGCTTATACTGTATTCTGCTAGAGCTGGCAAAGTGTAAAACCACTTTTTGGATATTAGTCACCATTTGGTAAAACTGTTTATTTGTCGTTTTTTTTCCAGTTTGAGAATGCTGCTTTTTTCCAATACAAATATTGACAGTATCTAGTTTTATAAGCATTTAAATCCACTGAACGCATTATAATGATTGCATATTCTATGATTGTTTTGATGTGCCGGCATTGATAAACCTAAAAAATGTTTAGTCAGAGTATCTATCAAATCTCTTTAGGTGACAGACGACTTAATAGGCCAGAACAATTTCCACTAATGTTTAAACAATATCTCCAGCACTGGAAAGGGTTTCTTATGATCTTTTGTGAGTTTGAAATGGTAAAATGAAGAATTAGGTAGGGCACCTACATAGCGTATAGTAAACATAACATTATTGGGGTTTCATAGAATTTAATTTCATAGAGACCCTTTAGCATTCTGCCAGGTTGCTGCAACAACCCTTTGAAAGCCTGTAGCTTTTGGAACTTGGTCCATATTTGTCAATGAAACATTTGTTGCTAAGTATTCAGATGGAACATTTATGATCAGCTGTCACAGGTGTAATAAAGGCAGATATAGGAATATTAATTTGATCATTTAATGTGGTTGTAAACCTCTGACCTGAAATATGAACAAACCATATTCCTCTATAGTGTGTACTTGCCTCAATCCAGAGCACTAAGTGTAATTTCTGGCTGGTGCCTCATTCCTCTGCTATCAGCATGAATCACTTCTGACAAATTTTCCTGACACCAAGAGGTAAAAAGGTGACTGGGAGGGAGCTCCAGTACACAGCCGGTGAGCTCAGCCAAGCTGTATAAATTCTGGACTCTGAACAGCTGTAGAGAAGAGAAGACTGCAGATATACAGGTACAATTTACATAGGAGTATTTGTTTTCATCACTGGGCATATGTGAGGGTTTACAACCACTTCAGCCCCGGAAGGATTTTCCCCTTTATAACCAGAGCACTTTTTGCGATTCGACACTGCGTCCCTTTAACTCAGTGGTTCTCAACTCCGGTGCTCGGGACCCACCAACAGGCCAGATTTTCAGTATTACCCTGGGGGATGCAGACTAGAATGCTGCAATCACTGAGCAGCAAATTATATCACCTGTGATGCATTTCAATTATCCTGCAAACCTGGCCTGTTAGTGGGTCCCGAGGACCGGAGTTGAGAACCACTGCTTTAACTGACAATTGCATGGTCATGCAACGTTGTACCCAAACGAAATTGACGACCCTTTTTTCTCACAAATAGAGCTTTCTTTTGTTGGTATTTGATCACCTCTGCTTCACTTCTGATCACCGCTGTAAACAAAAAAAGAGCGACAAATTTGAAAAAAAAAAATTTCTTTGTTTTTGCTAAAATACATATCCAAAAATAAAAAATAAAAAAGCAAATTTATTCATCAGTTTAGGCCGATATACATTCTTCCTCATATTTTGGTAAACAAAATCGCAATCGACGTATATTGATTAGTTTGCACAAAAGTTTACAAACGATGAGAATTAATTTATGGCGTTTTTACTTTTTTTATATTTCTTTACTAGAAATGGCGGCGATCTGTGATTTTTAGCGGGACTGCGACATTGCAGCGGACATGTTGGACACGTTTGACACTTTTTTGGGACCATTGGCATTTATACAGCGATCAGTGCTATGAAAATGCACTGATTACTGTGTAAATGTCACTGGCAGGGAAGGGGCTAACACTAGGGGGCGATCAAAGGGTTAACTGTGTTCCTTGGGATGTGTTACTAACTGTGTGGGGGCTGGGCTGACTGGGGGAGCAGAATGATCATTGCGCGCATATGCAGGAAGCATACGATCACACTCCTTCCCCCTGTCAGAACGGAGATCCGTGTGTTTACACACACGGATCCCCGTTCTGTCACTGCAGGGGAGCGATTGCGGGTAGCCAGTGGACATTGAGTCCACCCTACCCGCTCCCTGGTTCCTCCGCTACACAGCAAGTGCGCCTCCGGCAGCACGCACGTGCTCACGATTCGCGATCTCGCAGCCGCTGTCATGTGATGGCAATATGTGATATCGAGCCAAGTTGCTGCCGTCAATCCACGGCGGGCGGTTGGCAACTGGTTAAAGTGATTGTTAAGCTTCACATTTTATTATTTTTTTAAATAATAAACATGTCATACTTACCTGCTCTGCGCAATGGTTTTGCACAGAGCAGCCCTGATCCTCTTCTTCTCGGCTCTTCCGCCAGCACTGCCCACTCCCCCTCCCCCCCCCCACGAGTGCCCTCATAGGAAGCTGCTTGCTATGGAAGTACTCGTGTGTGCTTGCTCCCGAGCTGGCTCTGTGTGTCCATTGGCACACAGAACGCTTCTCTTCTGGCTATGATCGACCGCAGCAGAAGCCAATGGCTCCCGCAACTGCCTCTCTGTTCAATGAGAAGAGAAATAGCCGCTGCTCTCGTGCACATCACTGGATCAAGATTAGGCGCAAGTAATTATAAGGAGGGGGCGGGGTGGGGGGGGAGCAGCACACTGAAGGTTTTTCACATAAATGCATAGAATGCATTTAGGCGAAAAACCTTCTAGCTTTAGGACCCCACTTTAAGCTACAAATAAACCAGTACTACTGTTTACACTTGTGATCGCTGTGATGGCCAGTCTGATTGGCTGTGTGCCTTAATCCCCATACACAAGGGAGTATTGGGCAGTTCAATAGAAACCGGAGCCGGCCAAAAGTGCGGCTTCTGTCGAAGGGATATGACTGAAAAAGGTCTGCCTATCAGCATCCAATCAGCCAATGGCCAGTGTGTTCCGGTGAGGAGATCGCCCCCCCCCCCCCGGCAGTACACAATAGCTTAACTGGGAGATTGCTGTACTAACAATGGATAGTACAGTGGCTCCTCCCGAGCTCTCCAATTTTTTTTGTTCACTCCGCTGGGTTGAATGAAAAACAAATTACTAGTGTGTACCAGGCTTAGTTTAGCCTATGATCTCCACTGTCTAATAATAGCAGGATTGTAAGCATGGTGTAGGCCCAAAAGTAGGGAGGTAATTAAAGCAAAAAAACAGGTAACTGATAAAATGTGTAATGCTAAGGCCCATTTCACACTGATACATTTTTCTTGCAGTTTTAAAAAAAATGCAAGAAAAAGGTTTCCCTTTAAGTCCTATGGGACTGCGGTGCATTTTGAAAAGTCCTGTATGCTGCATCTTTGGTGTGGTGTGAAAACCGCACCAAAAATGCAGCTTCCCATTGAAATGAATGGAAATCACGATGATTTGCGTTTTTGAGCCACATGTCCATTTTTCACAGGTGCAGGAAACCCAAAAACGCACAGGAAATGCATATGAAATGCAGCAAAATTGCGGTAAAAATGCATATGTGTTTTTACCGCAATTTTGCTACAGATTAGAGTGAAAGGGCTCCTAGAGAAGGCATGAAAGAAGATAAAATGTCTATAATAGCCATTGATAAGTGGATCCATTTGCCTGAACTTGGATTTGCCCCAGGATTTAGCTGTCCATGGCTATTGGATTTACAAAAGAATTGCAAGGGGAACTGTCCCCCTTGTACACTGGTACTAGGTGCTTCTGGAACCTGTGAATGGATGGGTCAAATTACACTTTTCTAAAGATAAAGCTTGCCATAGATGGAGCGATTTTCTTCCCAGCAGCCTCAGGTATCTGGAAAGAAAATCAGTTGATTCCCCTATCAACATTATCTGTGTAGATGGGGGATACAATGAAACCATTGTGTTCTCCCATTGGGGGGCAGTCCACGCCAAGCGAACACAAATTATCAACTGGAGTACATTCACCTTGCCCATACATGGTTCAAATCCCGGCTGGTCCCTGCTGAATCAGGCCGAGATCCGAACTGTCTATGTGGCTGGGTTAACATGATGCACAGCCATAAAGGGATTGTAATTGTGATTGTGGTTCAGTTATCCTCACCGGACGTAATATGACATCTGACCTGATAAGCCACAATCGTGGGCACGCATCGCGGCGATCGGTGGTGCTGTGTGTCAATCTGACACACCGCATTACCGATCTTGGTAAAGAGCCTTAGTCGGAAGCTCTTTACCACAGTGTAAACAGGAAAAGCTGCATCTGCAGACGCGAGAAGAGGAGAGCCGGTTGACGTCTCTCCTGGCTGGGGGGGTCTGTTTATCAGTGCAGCCCATCCCAGGATCACCACCCAGATCCACCAGGGAGCCCACCCAGGGACCACCAGGGAGCCCACCCAAGATCACCAGGTAAGGGGCACACAATCTACTATAGGGATGGCACTGTGCCCATCTGTGATGCCTGCCAGGGCCTCTTTATCACTGCCGCCTAACAGTGCCCTCTATCTGTGCTGTGAATGAGTGCCCATCAGTGCCACTTATCAGTGCCCATCAATGCTGCATATTAGTACCACCTATCAGTGCCCATCAGTGCTGCTTATCAGTGACGCCTATCAATGCTGCATATAAGTGCCTCATCATCAGTGCTACCTCATCAATGCTGCCTCATCAGTGCCAATCAGTACTGCCTCTTCAGTGCCCATCAGTGCAGCCTAATCAGTGCCCATCAGTGAAGGAGAAAATGTACTTATTTACAAAGTTTTGTGACAAAAACAAAGAAACTTTTTTTTTTTTCAAAATTTAAATTTTTTTTTTTATTTGTAGCACAGAAAATAAAAACCCCAGAGGTGATCAAATACCACCAAAAGAAAGCTCTACTTGTGGGAAAAAAATGATAAAAATTTCACTTGGGTACAGTGTAGCATGACCACGCAATAGTCATGCAAAATGTGACAACGCTAAAAGCTGAAAATTGGTCTGGGCGGGAAGGGGGGAAAGTGCCTGGTATTAAATAATAAACATGTTATACTTACCTCCTCTGTGCAGTTGGTTTTGCACAGAGCAGCTTGAATCCTCCTCTTCTGGGGTCCCTCTTTGTTGCTCCTGGTCCCTCCCTCCTATCGAGTGCCCCCTCAGCCATCAGCTCTCTATGGAGGCACCTGAGTCGAGTCAGAGCTCTGTGTATCCATTCAAACATGGAGCCCTGACCCGGCCCCGCCTCCTCTCTCCCCTGATTGCCTGACTGATTTTGCTTGACAGCCGCAGAAGTCAATGGCGGCGCTGCTGTGTCTCAGCCAATCAGGAGGAGTGTCTGGGACAGGTAAGACACTCGTGGATATTGCTGCTACAGAGAGAAGGGGCTCAGGTAAGTGATTAGGTGGGTGCTGGGGAGGCTGCTACACACAGAAGGTTTTTTTATCTTAATGCATAGAATGCATTAAGATAAAAATCCTCCTGCCTTTACAACTCCTTTAACCACTTGCCGACCGACCGCTGTCACTTCACGGCGGCTAAGTGGTTAGATATTGCAAACCGCCGTCACCTGACGGCGGCTGCGAGATCGCAGATTGTGAGCGTGCACTGCCGGAGGTGTGCTCACTGTGTTCCAGGGGAGCCAGGGTGCAGGTAGGGTGGACTCAATGTCCGTCGGCTACCCGCGATTGCTCCCCTGCAGCAACAGAGCGACAGGGGGAAGGAATGTGCTCGCCAAAATGGTCCAACATGTCTGCCGCAATGTCACAGTCCCGCTAAAAACTGCAGATCGCCGTTATTACTAGTAAAAAATAAAAACGCCATAAATTAATTCTCATCATTTGTAAGCGCGGCAACTTTTGCGCAAACCAGTCAATATATGCCGATTGCGTATTTTTTTTTTTTTACCAAAAATATGAGGAAGAATATAAATCAGCCAAAACCGATGAAAAAATAGTTTTTTTATATATTTTTTTGGATATACATTTTAGCAAAAAGTAAGAAATATTGTTTTTTTTTTTTGCAAAATTGTTGCTTTTTTGTTTATATCGGTGATCAGAAATGACGCATCGGTGATCAAATACCACCAAAAGAAAGCACTATTTGTGGGAAAAAAAGGACGCAAATTTCGTTTGGGTACAACGTCGCACGACCACGCAATTGTCAGTTAAAGCGACGCAAAAAGTGCTCTGGTCCTAAAGGGGGAATTCCTTTCGGGGCTGAACTGGTTAACTGACCATACACTATACAATCTGATTGGCAACATATATTAACCATAAGGCCTCATACACACGGACGTTTTTTGACGCCGGCGTTTTCTGGCGTTTTTTGCAGCTCTCCATGTTAGTCAATGGCCCCATAAAAACGTTGGCGTTTTTGAGCTGTAGATGACGTCGGCGTTAGTGAGCTAAAACTAGAACCCACAGCCATCGCGTTCTGAGGCTGTAACGTTTTGGCATTTTTTGACGCCGACACCACAATATGCCAACAAACGCCACCTATTATTATACCGGCGTTTTCCGGCGTTTTTTGACGCCAACGTTTTTAGGTTGAAAAATAGCAGAGGCATGATTTTTTTTTTTTAAACGCCTATTGACGCCGACGCTTACTAACGCTCAAAAACGCCGATGCATAACGCCGAAAAACTTCGACTTTTTTTCCTTGACGTCGGGCCTGACGTTTTGTTTATTTTTTTAGAAACGTCCGTGTGTATGAGGCCTAAAGGAGTTTTAATGGACGTGGCTGAAATGATTGTGTTATTAAATTTTCCTTATGTTCATAAATATTGGCAAGTGTTACAAATCATTTTCACAGCAGTGCATCATGTGTTCAAACCTGTGTCTTGTGTGATTGTTGGGAGTTTTTAATTCAGAGTGTTAATCATATGGTAATCAAAAGTTGTGCTCTACAAGTAAGGTTCATTGGATTCATTAAAGGAAAGACAGTACAAACAATAGCTATGCTTTTGGCACTTTCACTGGATCACTGAATCATATTTTGTCATTTGAGATGTGATTACAGAGCAATGAAAATAGCTCAAACTAAAAGCAGAAGGATGTCATAAGGTGTAGGCTTGAGAAAGTGGATAAGAGGTGCTGGAACCCTGACAATCCTTGATATTTTTGCTTGATATTATTGCTGTCATCCTATATTACAGTGTAGTGTAAATATAGAAAATATGAATATTTGGTCTGGCAACCTATGCACTCCGTAAGGCTTACACTGATCACCTTGGCTTGTGGTAGGGATGAGTGAGTTAGGAATTGAAGCTCCAGACCATAATATTCAGGTTAAAATGAAAGATTTTTCCAATAATATATTGTTTGCTAAGCCAACACTTTACCTCTGTCCCCTTCATCAGGACTAGTAGCGTTGAACCAGCTGCTGACGGATTGCTGTGCAAATTTGTGTCTATAACATCCAATGAT
This sequence comes from Glandirana rugosa, assembly GCA_018402905.1. NCBI lineage: Eukaryota > Metazoa > Chordata > Amphibia > Anura > Ranidae > Glandirana > Glandirana rugosa. The sequence continues at coordinate 1,492,712 of BLSH010476289.1, forward strand.
ATCATTGTGTCCAATGTAAACATCCCCTGTAATAGGAATAGTGCATGACATGTACTCTTTATGGAGAGATATGGGGTCAATAAGACCCCACATCTCTCCTCTAGGCTGGAGCGATCTCTGTTTTTTCAGCTGAGTTCACGGCATTGTTTACATCACATGACCCGGACGTGACGTCATACGTCGCACCCGGACCAACGAGGTACATAGAGATGACTGGGGACCATCTGGTCATCAGTCATCTCTACGCTCAACTTCCGCCGGTGACGGATCTGTTCTTTGGGCCGCCGATGGCACGGACGGCCCGGAAGAAGCATCGGAGCATCTGAATGATGCATGTAGGTGCCGGCATCATTCACATATCACCACTTAAAGACAAGGACGTCTTTGGACGTCCGGCGGTCGGCAAGTGGTTAACCACTTCCGGACCGCCGATTGTGTATATATACGGCGGTTCTTTGAAGTGGAATACTGTTGCTATGGTAGCAGATAGCTACCATAACCCCGGTATTTTTTCTTTCAGCGGACAGCCCTCTTTCAGATGAAAGTGGTCTCTGCGGCGGATTCGCCGCAAGATCACTTTTATCGGGGGGCGGGAGAGGTGCCCCCTGCCACTTTTCCGTTGTCTCTACCACTTACCGGACCCACCAGTAGCAGCGGAGATCATCGGGTCCGCTCTCCATGCCTGTGAGCCGAGTGAGCGGAAGATGCCGCCCACTCGTTCCATAGCGAGGTCTTTTTGACCCCAGATCTCATATTTAAGAGGTCCTGGCATGCTTTTTCCTATTATAAGGAATGTTTACATTTCTTGTAATAGCAATAAGAGTGATTTAAAAATAAATTTTTAAAAAGGACAGTGTAAAAATAAAAAGTAAAATAAATAATAATAAAAAAATTTAAAGTGCCCCGTCCTTTGCGAGCTCGCACGCAGAAGCGAACGCATACGTAAGTCACGCCTGCATATGAAAACAGTATTCAAACCACACATGTGAGGTATCGCCGCTATCATTAGAGTAAGAGCAATAATTTTAGCTCTAGACCTACTCTGTGACTTAAAACTCGTAATCTGTAGGGATTTTTAGGCGTCGCCGATGGAGATTTTTAAGTGCCAAAGTTTGTCGCCATTCCATTAACGGGCCCAATTTTGAAGCATGACATGTTGGGTATCAATTTACCCAGCGTAACATTATCTTTCACAATATGGAAAAAAACTTTACGGTTGTCTTATTTTTTAACTCAAAAAAGTGAATTTAAAAAAAAAAAAAATCTCACTTATAAGACCGCTGCGCAAATACGGTGTGACATAAAGAGCAGCCGCACGTTGCTGGGGTCACTAGTAAAAAGGCTTGATTTTAAATCAACTCAATTTAAATCATAAGAACAACTGTCATCTCGGTCCAGCAGCGGCTACTCCTCTGACCCGCTGTTGACTCACCGAAAGTCCCATTCACTTTAATGGGATGGCTGGTGATGCGGTAGTGACACAACAAGGCATGGGACGTGGCGGCGGCAGGTGAGTGGATGCCCGCTAACAGGATGCTGCTATGATAAATCTGATATGACAGGTGCTCTTTAAATGTAAGGACTTATTCTTGCTGGTAGTCTGAATCTTTAATATTTGCAAACAAAATGAAGGTTTCCTATTTAGAATAATAACCTGTCAGGTTAGTAAATCAGCAATATCAGAACCAATTCAATCACACAGTTTGTAGTGTACATAGATTTGCAAAACAATGGGATAAAGGAATATTCCTGAACTTTGCTTTATCGCATGGTTACTATGAAATTGTGTGAATGCATCAATGCAGTGCATGTTATCTCAGCTTGCAGAGCTTGGATTCATTGAATGAGTTTACCAAACATGTAAATATTGCAAAATATACAGCCTCATGCTACATAACTAAGCTCTATTTCATGCTGAATAAACTAAATTATTAATGTATCTTGAATAGAAAACTATCTTTAGATAGATTTTTACTCAAAACGCATTTTATTAAAATAAGTTTAATAAAAATCAAAAAAATCGATTTTAAATAAAAAAAATCTAATTTTTAAATAAAAAAAAAAAAAACATTGTAACCAGCATGCCTTATATCCAGGAACCACACTGGCACCGAGCGCCCTGGATGACACAGGCCGGTGTACCAGTAAGTGCAGCGTGGCCCCGCTGCCCTCCCATCCCCAGTGCTCACATTGTTTTCATCCTCCCTCCCTCTGTTCTCTCCCCAGCCAGGTCGGCTGAGCTTACTCTCCCTGCTGCACCCAGCGTCTGTCATCCTGCTGTCTCAGTGTCAGTGCATGCAGGTAAGATGGATGACGATTTAAGGGCAGTGAAGAAAATAAAGAGGGGGAATAGAGTAAGGGTTTCTTCTTTGGCAGTGTTTAAACAGAGTAAGGGAGAAGGAGAGAAGGGAGACAGGGGAGGGGAGGAGTATTGGAGAATTTGAATTGGTGAAAGGAATTTTCTTTCTATCCGTAGCCATGAGCTCACCACAGCCGGCATGAAGATCCACGGAAAGGTAGGAGGGGGCTATGGGGGACCCGGGAAAATAAAAGAGTGCTGCACACGGTACTACGTGTTGCCTTGGCTTTCTTAGAAGCAAGAGCCCAAAAAAAGACATTCCCGGAGCGAGAAGTCCCGCCACCGTTCAGAGTCCTTTCAGCCAGGGTCTCACTCCAAACAAAAAGACAGTCTCCCAGTGCTCCAAGCTGTAGTAAAACTCCAGCAGTTGGACCCAAGCAAATCGAAAGACTGGCAGACAGCCTATGTTTTGCCTGTATGGCACCCACAGCTATAGGAAAGCTACTATTTATGGAATGCATAAGGGATGTAGCCACTGATAAGAAGGCTGAAACACGAAAATTCAGAGACTATATCCAGGAGGCTGTAACAGAGAGCATGCAGCTAGCCTCTAGTGCTGCCCGCTCTCAGCAAGAGCCTAAGGCAGGTATCTCCACAGATCAAGGCTAAAGGCACCTAAAATTGTGGAAATTTCATTGAGCTCATTGTCTGAGGCAGAGGAGATGCCCGAACATTTATTTGACTTCCGCCAAGCCGACCCATACATTACGGCCATAAAGGAAGCCATTGAGTGGGAACTGGATGCTAAACGCCCAGAGAAGGTTAGGAGATTCTTTCTGAACCTAAGGAAACAGAGGTCCTCCTTTACATTTATGGAGGAGATCCGTGAGCTGATGGAGGACGAGTGGGAGAAGCCAGAGCGTAAGGCAAAGGTCCAGAACCGTTTCACTAAACTTTATCCATTCTATCCTTCTGATGCCGCTTTCTGGGAGTCAGCGCCAGGGATAGATGCAGTCCTGCAGCGCCTTGCAAGGCATGTCTCCTTCCCTCTAGAGGACTCTACCACATTTAGGAGCAGGACCTTAAAAAGATCTATGTGCTGGCTGGAGCAGCCTATCGCCCATCCATAGCCTAACACCTGTTTCCAGGGCAGTAAAAGTCTGGGTCACAAATATGGAAAAAGCACTGTGACCTGGAGTGGAAGCACCAAGAATCATTGAGGCGTTGAAGGAGCTAACCTAATAGCATCCTTCCTAGCCGAATCATCTATAGATTTGGTAAGATTACTGGCAAGGCTCATGGCACGTGCAGTGACGGCGAAGAGGCCACTATGGCTCCGACACTGGACCGCAGACTTGGTATTCAAACAGGCATTGTGTAACATTCCTTACAATGACAATATGGTATTTGGAAAGACCCTGGAAAAAGCAATTAAGTGGGTCACAGGGGGGAAATCAGGGCTACTCCCCCAGCCATCAAGAAAAAGACGACAACCCTTCTGATCAGGCCAGTTCAATTGTAGATGGGGCCATGAAGCCAGGTCGGGAATACACCAGACCCCAATGGAGGGGGACGCAGAGTTCCTTCTTACTGAAGGTGAAGTCTGGTGCAGTGCAAAAAAGACAGATAAATCCTTTTGATGTTCAATCCGGCCAACCTCTCCAGGTGGGAGCCAGATTGACAAGATACCGGAGGGTATGGATGACAAAGGCGAGAGACCGTTGGACATTACGGACTGTGAGACATGGATGCAAAATAAAATTTTGGGAGAAGCCTCCGAATATCTCTGTTCAGACACATTGCCCACAGGATCAGAGGAAGCGCAAGTTTTTACAGGAATATGTCACCGAATTATCTCGGAAACAAGCAATTATGATAGTGCCGCTAGGGTGCCAGGGAAGGAGTGTATTCTCCAATATTCCTGGTGCCCAAAGCATCTGGAGAACTCAGGCCGGTCTTAGACTTGAGAGCTCTAAATCAATTTATCATTCCCGCAAAATTCAGAATGAAGTCAGTGTATACTATAATATCAGTGATTCAACCAAAGGATTGGCTAATCTCTATCGATATGGCAGATGCCTATTTGCATGTTCCAATCCACAAGCATTACTAGTGATATCTCAGGTTCGTAGTAGAAAAGGAACATTATCAGTTCAGATATTTAGCTTTCGGCATCAGCACAGCACCCAGAGTTTTTTTCCAAGATCCTGTTGGTGACCATAACATTTATCTGCCTACAGGGAATAAAGATTTTCCATTATTTAGACGACATCCTGGTTGTAGCACGCTCAAGCGAACAGTTGGCGACACATCGCGACAGGGTGATAAGGATCCTGTCCGACTTTGGATGGCTGATGAACAGCCAGAAGAGCCATCTTATTCTGACCCAACGAATGCAATAGTTAGGCATGGTATTTGATACCCGATCAAATCAGATTCTTCTCCCATATCGCAAGATGGCCAAATTGAGAGTCTGTGTCTACAAAGTGATGGAGGCTCTGACGTTGTCAGCGAGACACTGTATGACAATGTTGGGGATATTCACAGCAACTATCCCAGCTATACCGTGGGCAAGGTTCCATATGAGGGCTCTGCAAATGACCTTCCTGGGGCAATGGGATGGCCGGTCGTTAGACCAGAAGATCTGGATACCAATGCGGGTGAGACACGGTCTAATTTGGTGGACCTTGCTGCAGTCCCTATTGCGAGGTATGTCTCTCAGTCCAGAAGAATGTATTGTGGTCACCCTGGACGCCAGCCTTCAGGGCTGGGGGACTCACTGCCTCAGCAAACAGGCTCAAAGCAGGTAAGGCACAACAGAGTCCAGACACTCCAACCTTTTGGAATTACAAGCAGCATATATGGCCCTGCTGGCATTCAGAGAATTAAGGAGCACGTGTCAAGCTAAGACTAGACAACCAAACAGCGGTATCATACATCTCCTGACAGGGAGGGACCAGGAGCCTACCGCTTCTTCAAATAATGACCAAGATTTTTCACTGGGCCTAGACTCATGTGCAAGCACTAACAACGGTATACATTCCAGGCAGGCAGAATAGCAGACCGATTGAGCCGAAGTTTTCCAGACAATGGAGAATGGTCAACAAACACTATCTGCAACCCATCTTTGCCAAATGGGGGACTCCCAACATAGACCTAATGGCAATGCCAGAAAATGTTCAAGTGCCGAAATTCGTCACAAGATTCAGCCACCATGAGGCGATAGCACCGGATGCCTTCACGATCGGTTGGCAGTTCCCCCTAGTATACCTGTTTCCACCAATCCCACTGGTCATGAAGACCTTGGTGAAGAGTGCGAGAGAGGAGGTGCAGGCAATAATAATTGTACCATTCTGGCCCAGGAGGCCCTCGTTTCCTCTGTGCTTACAGATGGCTTCAGCCCTACCAGTACATCTACCGCTCAGGAGAGATTTGCTACAACAGGGGCAATAGATCCACCCCAATCTGGGAAGATTGTGGCTGATGGCCTGGCTGTTGAATCGGCCAGATTGCATAAACAAGGGCTTTCAGAGGAAGTAATTGCCACACTACTTGGGGCAAGGAAGCCCACAACAAATGCTACATATACCAAGATTTGGAAGAAATTTGCAGACTTTGCATCACAACATACATTCTCCCCACTAACTTCAAATATTGCGAACATTTTAGAGTTTCTGCAAGCTGCATTAAACTTTGTATTGGCATACAAATCAATTAAGGTCCAGGTGTCAGCCATGTCATCCTTCACCGGCCATAGATGGGCTGATGAGTCCCTAGTTAAACAGTTCCTCAGAGTGTTCTTGCCGAGGAGAAGCCTCTTTCCATCCTGGGACTTGGGCACGGTCCTAAAAGCACTATTACAGCCTCCATGTTGCCCTGCAGAAGTATGTACACTGGGTTTACGAACAATCAAATTGGTCTACCTGATGGCCATCACAACGGCCAGGAGAGTTTCAGAACTAGCAGCTTTATCCTGTATCAGGTATGACAGGGTGGCAGTGCTACCTAGTTTTACGCAGCCACCGGATCAGGCAAACCAGCCGAACTTTCGACCTCTAGACATGGTTGGGTTAGTATCTACATACCTTCAGAGAACACAACAAATATGTAGATCAGATAATCAGGTGGTACCTGCAAGAATTTTGTCCACTTGGATTACGAGAACCATCTTCTTGGCATACAAGCAACAGGGCCTTGCTCCTCCGCAGACTGTGCAAGCTCATTCGACAAGAGGGATGGCAGCTTTGCGGGTGGCTGTAGCCAAGGTTCCAGTGGAGGACATATGCAAAACCGCTAGCTGGAGTTCCTGCGAAATGTTCGCTCGGCACTGCAAACTAGTAATGTCGGCTTCTTTGTGTAATTAATTAAAGTGTGGTGAAGCATGGAGTAAGCGAGTCTGTCATTTCTTTCCCACCCTAAATTGGCTTAGATATATCCCATAGTGTGCTGACAGGAGAACAACCAGGAAAATGGAAAATTGTTATCAATACTTACCGTAATTTTCCTTTTCTGGGCCTTCCTCACGTAAGCACAACTTTTCCCTCCCTAAGTGGTCTCTTGCTGCTACACAATAGAACGCGAGGGGGGGGGGGGGAGGACAGGGATTTTTTGCGCTGGAAGACAGCGGTCCTGAGGGTTAATGAGGAAGTTAACCCATAGTGTGCTGATGTGAGGACAGCCCAGGAAAGGAAAATTACGGTGAGTATTGATAACAATTTTCACTTTTATTGATATTAATTATTTATTTTTACTCTGTATTCGGAAGGCTGTTTTTTTTTTTTTTTTAATAGAAGCTCCTCCTGCCACTGTTTCCCTGCACACAGGCTGGGAAAGAGCTGAGTCATGTGACAGTTGTATATCGATTTGGAAAGAATGTACTTAGAGGTTTTTTTTAATTATTAAAATAAACTTTAAATAAAGTGCCATCATTCACATACAGAAAGAAGGGATAATGTAAATTAAACAGTGTGTGTTTAGTATAATTTTAACATTTATGTTGCATAGATTGGGGAGTAGGAGTGGTTGAGTAATTTGACAAAGGACTGTTGGAGGGGCTGTCAAACTGGAGTCCTCAAAATATTGTGTGTTGTCCGTCCACACCATGGTTTAGGAGTTAGGTACATTTAAATGGACAAAACACAGGGAATGTGCATGCATTGCAGTGATGCACTGTCTTTTGTTTTGCCTTGATGTACACATTAGGTAATGCATTCAGGTGTCATTTATGGGTTTCTGCAGCTAGCTATATATAATACTAATATATATTGTGCAGATACGGGGTGTTTACAACTACTGGCATTCCACAAAAAGAAATCCCTGGGTGCCCCTGTTTCACTCACTGTTTTTAATGAACTGGATTTTTTTTTTAGATTGACTTTAGCACCCTTTTCCATGACTTTGTACCAGTCTCCTGTGATCCTTTCAGTGTGCATTCCTGTTTGGATCATGAAGGGTAGAGCTGGTGATGCTACATCTCAGCCTAGTGACGTAGTCATTCACCAGTGAGATACACTTCCCTATGGGTGTTGAGTAATGTTGGCAGAATATTTGTAAGTAGTGTTCTGGGGTTACCAAACAAAGGCTTCTCAAATTGTTTACAGCTCACATATTACATTATCAACTTTTTATGATGGTATGCAGGTAATATGGGACTTCCATATACAGGGATGTATAAACCACACTAAATCCATCTGCAAGTATTTCTGTAACAAGATCAGGTGTCAGGTGGGGCTAGGTTACAGTCATGCTGGGAGCATGAGAGGATACGTACACACAGAGAACTTGTAAGCTCTATACCACTAGTGCCCGGACTGGGATTCAATCCAAGGACCCCATGCTGTAAGGCAGAAGCACTAACCACTAGCCACAGTGCTGCCCTAATGTGTTATACTTACCTGCTCTGTACAATGGTTTTACACAGAGCAGCCCTTATCTTCTTCTTCTTGTGTGGTGGCTGTCCAGTTACACAGACAGTGCATCTCGGCCCTGCCTTTCGCTTCCTTGCCATATGATTTCATTGACATCAGCATGAGCCAATGGCTCCCCTTGCTCTCACTGAGTCCAGTGAGGAGGGAGAGAGCAGTGAGAGCTGCACAGGGCGCATTAAGGTAAAAAGCTTCAACATGATGTGATGCAGCAGTGATCAGACTCTTGTAGTGTCTAAGGCTACATTTACACGGGACGTTTTCCTACCTCCCCTGGAGAACTCAACTTGACAGCTAGAAACCAACGTTTAAAAACGTCCATTTAGCCGTGTTTGCATGCCACGTTTAGCCGCGTTCGCGTCTAGAAGCATTTTTTTTTAATGAAAAATGTCTTTAACCACTTCAATACCGGGCACTTAGAACACTTCCCGCCCACACCAATTTTCAGCTTTCAGTACTGTTGCGATTTGAATGAGAATTGCTTGGTCGTGCGGCGTTGTACCCAAACAAAGTTTTTATAATTTTGTTCCCACAAGTAGAGCTTTCTTTTGGTGGTATTTGATCACCCCTGCAGTTTTTTTTTTTGCGCCATAAAAAAAGACCGAAAATTAAAAAAAAAAAAACATTTTTCTTTGTTTCTGTCACAAAAGTTTGTATAAAGTACATTTTCTCCTTCACTGACGGGCACTGATGTGACTACACTCATGGGCACTGATGAGGCTACACTGACGGGCACTGATGAGGCAGTACAGATTGGCACTGATGAGGTGGCGCTAATAAGGTTGCACTGATGATGGGGCACATATGCAGCACTGATGGGCGGCACTGACAAGCAACACTGACGGGCACTGATACGTGGCACTGATATGCGGCACTGATGGACACTCATAGGCGGCACTGATAAGTGGCATTGGGCACTGATGTGCACTGATAGGGGGCACTTTTAGGTGGCACAGGTGGGCACTTTTTAGGTGGCACAGGTGGGCACTGATAGGTGGCACAGGTGGGCACTTATAGGTGGCAGTGGTGGGCACTGGTGCAACAAGCACTGTTAGGGATGGCACTGGCAGGCATGGGCACAGTGCCATCCCTACAGTGCACAATATTGCCCTTACCTGGTGGTCTAGTGGGGGCTCCCTGGTGGTCCTGGGTGGCCTCTGTGGTCCTTCCCTGGTGGTCCTGGGTGGCCTCTTTGTGATGTCCGGGGGGGGGGCTCCCTGGTGGTCCTGGTCGGCTCCCTGGTGGTCCAGTGGGGGATCCTGAGGTGACTGCGCTGATAAACGTTCAGCGCAGCCCCCCCTCATCAGGCGAGCAGCCGATCGGCTCTCCGCTGCTCAGGTCTGCAGACCTGAGCAGAGGAAAAGCCGATAAACGGCTCTTCCTATTTACACTGTGATCAGCCGTGATTGGTCACAGCTGATCACATGGATCGAAGCCTTTTACCTCGGTCGATAATGCGGTAGGTCAGACTGACCCACGGCACCACCCATCGCCGCGATGCGTGCCCACAAGGGGCGCGCGATCGCGGATTATCCTGAGGACGTCAATTGAAGTCCAGTCAGGATAATGAACCCCCCGCCCGGACGTCATTTGTATATACGCCGGTCGGGAAGTGGTTAAATGAAACGCTCCTAGATGCGAGTAACCGCGTTTAGGCATGTTTACAAACTGTTACAGGCATTTGGCGTTTTAAATGCCTCTGAACATCCGTCCCGAACGCATTTTTTTTGCTTTCCAACAAATGCCTCTAAACTCAACTGCCTAGAAACAACTACAAACGACCCTGTGTACATGTACTGATAAGATAACATAGAGGAGAGTTCAGGGGCAGCTGAAAAAAATGCCCAACTGCCCCTAAACGTCCGTTTAGCAGCAGCAGTGTACATGAGGCCTAAAGCAGGGGTCTCCAAACTTTCTTTTTTTGATTTATATATTCTTTATTGAAATTTTCCAGTATAAATACAAACATTTAAAACATTTACTCTTTCTGTCCCTCATCACCCGCCCCCTCACAGTAGGAAAGAAGCAAGTGTCCTTATAGAGTGAATTTCAATTCTTGTTACACACACACTCCATTCCTTCCCCCTCTTCCAACTATCCATCCTCTCTCCACTCATATCTTCCTACTCACACCTTACCTTTAGCTCCTAAAGTTGCCTTAGTGCCTGGAGGTTACTGTGTTTTGTTAGTCACCTTTGCCTTAAAACTCTAGGGGGGAATCCCCTTTTAACCAGCCAGGGACTCCATTTCTTTTCAAATTTTCCAAAATTACCTCTTGCTTATATTTCCATATTATTTCATTAATAGCCTTTACCCAGTCCTCAGATGTTGGGGGCGCCACTGACTGCCATCTCTGCGCTATTAATTTTCTTGCCTGGAATAGAGAACCTAGTATTACTGTTTCTGTATTGTCCCAACCATTTTCTCCTCCATATACCCCAGCACACATAATCTTGTTTCTAGTTCTAAGGAGGTCCCTAAAATCATATTTATGATATCCAGAACCTCTTCCCAATTCCTATACAGCTTGCAAAGTATATTCCCATGGGCAGTAAGTTTAAAAGGATAAAAATAAAACCTATGTGGCTCACGGCCAAAGTTAAAAAGTTATAAATGATAAGAAAAGAGCATTTAAAAAATATAAAAATCAGGGAACACTATCTTTTAAATGTTACAAAGAATATTACAGAATATGTAAAAAGGAAATCAAGAACGCAAACATTCACAACGAACGACAGATTGCAAAAGATTGTAGGACAAACCCCAAAAAATTCTTCAAATATATTAATAGTAAAAAGGTCAGGTCTGAGCATATAGTCCCTTTACAAAATAATCGACAGTTCGTGACTATACTTTCTTCAGCTCTGTGTATACAAAGGAGCATGGGGGAGCTCATGTCCACGATGGGGGTGGTAGTGACGTCAACGCATTTCGCTCTGACAGGTGATGACGCTCTATTGTCAGAGTGAAACTCGTTGACGTCATTTCCGGTCCGCCGTAGCCGCCCATGTCAATTCTGCTCACGATGGAATGCAACTCGTGGAACGCATGTTGTAATCTCGTGTTACTGCTATCCATGCTGTTTATTGTATCCAGTCTGTGAGTACATTATATATCTGCGCAATAAAGGTAGTGCTTTATGATATACACTATGAGCTCTTTTCTGTTCTCCTGAGCTGCCTGGAATGAACCTGCCTCACTGGACATTGGCTTGGACATCCGTTTTGCCACTATGCTATGGTTTAGATCTACCCCCACCAGTATCTAGCTCATCTGACCCTCTGACTGAAAAGCAGAGAGTCCACGATTTCTGGTGAGTGGAGTCACAAGAGGGTTTCTGGCACTTTGCACCGAGTTCTGTTTGGAGCACTACACTTTCAAAAGCACTAAGGACACTTTATTATAGTCATAAGTATATTATATTCGTTTTTGGTATATGTTTACACTTTCAGCACTTTATGAACTATGTTATGGACTTTAGTGATGCACTGATATTTTCTCATAATAGCAGGGTTCGCGCTGTTTTTCTGTTGTTTATATTTAAAAAGGGATCAAAGTCTTTACCAAGTTACTATAGACCTGTTAGTTTAACTTTAGCTGGGAAGATACTGGAGAGTTTAATAAAAGACCACATAGATGAGTTCTTGTTGGAAAAAAATGTTTTAAGCAACAGACAGCTTGGATTCATGAAAGACAGAAGTTGTCAAACAAACCTGATTTCTTTTTATGAGGAGGTAAGTAAAACCTTAGACAGGGGTGGCTGTGGACGTGGTATACTTGGATTTTGCAAAAGTGTTTGACACCGTTCCCCACACACGGCTAATGTGTAAGGTAAAGTCTACAGGCTTGGAAAGATCAGTTTGTAAATGGATAGAAAACTCTTATTCTGAATGGTCTAAGGTTATCAGTGGTGCACCCCAAGGTTCAGTGTTGAGACCCTTACTTTAAAAATATATTTATAAATGATATAGGGTCTGGGATTAAAAGTTCCATTTCAGTGTTTGCAGATGACACCAAGCTATGCAGTGGAATAACGTCCTTACAGGATGTCTCAAACTTACAAGCAGACCTCAATGCACTGTCTAATTGGGCAACTATGTGGCAAATGAGGTTTAATATTGATAAGTGTAAAGTTATGCATTTTGGGGGCTAAGAATATGCATGCATCGTACATACTAGGGGGAGTACAACTGGGGGAATCCATAGTGGAGAAGGAGCTGGGGGTTTTGGTAAATCATAAGCTTAATAATGGCATGCAGTGCCAAGCTGCGGTTTCCAAAGCAAGCAAAATCCTTTCTTGTATTAAGAGAGGTATGGACTCCAGAGATAGAGACATTATTTGCCCCTGTACAAATCATTAGTAAGACCTCATCTGGAATATGCAGTTCAGTTTTGGGCACCAGTTCTCAAAAAGGATATTGGGAAACTGGAGAGAGTGCAGAGAAGGGCAACCAAACTAATAAGAGGCATGGAGGAGCTCAGCTATGAGGAAAGATTAGAACTGAATTTATTCTCTTGAGAAGAGGATATTAAGGGGGGGATATGATCAACATGTACAAATATATAAGTGGTCCATATAACTTGGTGTTGAGTTATCTAATTTAAGGTCATCACAAAGCACAAGGGGGCACTCTTTAAGTCTAGAGGAAAAAAGATTTAATCTACAAATACGGAAAGGTTTCTTCTCAGTAAGAGCTGTGAAAATGTGGAATAGACTCCCTCCAGAGGTGGTTTTGGCCAGCATGGTTGACTGCTTTAAAAAAGGCCTGGATTCTTTCCTTAATGTAAATAATATAACTGGGTACTAACATTTTTAGGTAAAGTTGATCCAGGGTGTATCCGATTGCCTCTCGGGGATGAGGAAGGAATTTTTTCCCCCGTTATAGCAAATTGGATCATGCTTTGCTGGGGTTTTTTGCCTTCCTCTGGATCAACTGTGAGTGAAAGATTGTATATGGGATTGTATGGTTATATATAATTTTTTTTTTTTTTGGTTGAACTAGATGGATTGTGTCTTTTTTCAACCTGAGTAATTATGTAACTATGTAATTTTAACCAGGTTGCATTGCCCTGCCACTAATAGGGGAAGCCGTCTCCAGATCTCACTTTTACACTCAAATACCCAAATATTCCATTCTAGCCATGACTTCCAAGTGGGGGGCCTCTACCGGTAAAGGTTTTCTGAGAGGATCTACAGGTACTAAAGTGCCAATTTCTCCCAAGCTATGTTCAGGCCTGAGAATCGTCCAAACTCCTCAATTATGTTCATTACCGTTAGCAGGGAAGTCCGAGTGTCCCCCAGGAACAGCAGTACATCATCTGCATACAGGGCGATTCTTTCCTTGCCTATTGTCCTCTGGAAACCACATGGAGATGACCTGATTGCTATTCCCAGGGGCTCCATCATGAGGGCGAAGAGCAAGGGTGACAGAGGACATTCCTGTCTCGTCCCCCTCGCAAGCTGGAACCCCTCTGATTATGCATTGTTAACTCTAGCCCTTGCGTTTAGAGTATTATAAAGTGTCTTTATCCAGTTAATGAAAGAGAAACCAAACCGAATTTCCCCCAGAACCCGCCAGAGATAATGCCATTCCAGGCTATCAAATGCCTTAGTCGCATCTAAGGAAAGAATGTCTCTCAAGCCTACATTCTCTGTCGGGGTCTGTAGTTTCAGGCATACCCTCCTGATGTTCACGCTAGTGGATCTATTAGGAATAAATCTGGACTGGTCCGAGTGTATAAGTCTCTGAATAAATGATTTTGTTCAGTCTGGTTGCCAATACTCTTGCTATGATTTTGACGTCTGAGCACAATAAGGTTGTAGGGCTATATGAAGATGTTTCTAATAGTTCTTTACCATCTTTATGCAGGACCATTATTGTGGCCTCCCTCATTGAGAGGGCAGTTCCCCCCCCCCCCTCTCTGCTGCCCAGTTTACTACCTTCAACAATTCCGGGAGTAGCACTTTGCCGTAGTGTTTATAGACTTCAATCGGGAGTCCATCTGGGCCAGGGAACTTTTGGCTTGCCATTGTCCCTACTGCTTGCTGCAATTCTTCCAGGGTTATAGGGGCATCCAGGTCCTCTCTATCTTTATCTAGCAGGGTATCTCTAAATCAGGGCTCGACAATCCCCGGGCACCAGGTCCCCATGGCGACCAGAAACCACGTCCTGGTGAGTGGCAGCCAATCATTCTCTCCCCTCACTATCTTAAAACAGTGTCTCCAATTCAGCAAGAGCTGTTCCCTGTTTAATCTAACAGCTGTTAAATTTGGCAGGCTGTCCTTATTTGTTTTTCTTTTTTTCTTTCTAAGTAAAACAATGTATCTTTTTGGTTCTTTTATCAAAGGGATTAATTCCGGTCTGTAGATGGACTAAACCTTTTCTGACATTTGTGGCTTACAAGTAAAAATCCAGTAATTTCTGCTAGAAAATTACTTAAAACCCCCAAACATTATATATATTTTTTTAGCAGAGATCCTAGAGAATAAAATGGAGGTTGATGCAATATTTTATGTCACATGGTATTTGCGCAGCGGTCTTTCAAACGCAATTTTTTGGAAAAAATACACTTCAATGAATAAAAAAAAAAACTAAACAGTAAAAGTTAGCCCATTTTTTTCTGTATAATGTGAAAGCTGATGTTACACTGCGAGAATCATGATCTTTATTCTAAGCAACAAAATTGTGATAAAGCCCTGTGTACCGTCAACAATTACCACTCTTTATGTGCAGCTGGGCTCCAGTATTTCATGGTGACCGGAAACCTTCCAGACCAATGAAGTGTCACCGTGGGGGACACGCATGTAAGCAAGAAGTGGCTGCAAAGAGGCAGCAGAAAATCAGCAGCACTGGAATACTTCTTTCACCTTTTTTGTATTGTATTTAAAGTGTCACTAAGGCTTCATTTAGATGTGCAGTTGGGTGGTAAAAATGTGCAGTAAAGCCATGTTTTTGCCACCCACCAATGGCCACCCTTAAGCTGCATTAGGCAGCAGATGAGGGCGTTTTACATGCCACAGTCACGATGCATTAGGCATAATAAGGAGTTTCCCTCTTTAACAGGTTTTTAGTGTCACTCTTTCTGGCCAGCCTATAACTCTATGTTACGTTGGAGTTATTGACTGGCTGCTCTGCTGTGAGTAAGTTAGGGGGTGCAAATTACTTGCCTTAACCCGCTGACAACCCACACTACGCTAAAAAAAACTGGCTCCTAACTTTTTTAGCTGGCTCCTAGATTCAAAGCAAATTTGTCCAGCCCTACTCTAAATTCTTAAGAATGTTTTGCATTACATCCTCCACCTCTCCCCTTTGTGATTCATATAGTTTCTCATAGTTACACCCACAATTGGAACTTCCGCGTATTGTATTCCTTCCCCCCCCCTCTGTTGCCACATTTGGCACCTTTCAGGGGGGGCGAATACCTGTCTTTGACAGGTGTCCCGTCCCCTCTTCCGGGAGCCTGGGCTGCGGCAAATTACATCAGTAGCCCGGCTCCCTCCTCCTTCCTCCGCCGCTGAGCCAGTGAGAAAGTGCAGCGGTGCCTCGCGCATGCGCAGTAGGGGCTCGGCGTGAAGCCGTACTGCTTCACTAATGGGTTCCCATACCCGCAATGGCAGCAGCATGGAAACATCGCTGGACTTCAGGACAGCTGAGTGTCCTATTATTAAAAGCCAGCAACTACAGTATGTGTAGCTGCTGGATTTAATTTTTGCAGCTGTGAGTGGAACACCGATTTAAATGCGTCTATAATCTCTGGCATATGCGAGGTAACCTTACCCTCTGCTGTTCTAATTGCAGATATAGTATTGGAAGATGAATTTGTCTTGGCCAGAAAAGCCAAAGTTCTCCCTCTATAACGGAACTTTTGGAAAAGCCGCTTATTCTCCGCCTTCCTAATCACCGCTACTCCTGTTGCTTAGCTAGCCAAATTTTGTACTTATCCTGTGTGGGATCCTCAATATATTTTCTTTCAGTTCCCTCCACCTGCAACCTAATGGACTCCTCCCACTCTCTAGATTTTCTTTTAATTTTTGTGACCTGCTGAATTAATATGCCTCGGAGGAACGCTTTTAAGGTATCCCATACCACTCCAATTGATGCCGTTCCAGTGTTTGTCTTCACAAACTCCTCCAGGGCTGTCAGCACCTCATCAGGTTTTCCCATAAGTTCTATCCAAAATGGACTTATTCTCCAGTTACCCATACCTTGTTTTCCCTCCATATTCACAGACAGCCCCAGAGGAGAATGGTCCGACAAACCCCTGGGCAGATTACAATTTTAACCAGATGCAGCGCTTCCTCCCAAAACCTGATCAATTCTGGAGAGTGTGGAATAAGATCCCGAAAAATAAGAAAATTGCCGTTCCCTGGGATTCCACACTCTCCATATGTCCAGAAGCCCTGCCTTGCCCAGAAACTGAGAAAGTCGACCATCGATGCTCTGTTCTCTTTTGGCTCTGGAGGAAACCTATCCAAACTTCTATCCACAACCATATTAAAATCTCCAACTGCTATGACTAGTATATTGGGCTTAGCCTTCATGAACTCAATTAGTCTGTACAGGATCTCAGTGTTAAATGGTGGGGGAATATATACATTTGCCAGGAAATACATCCTATTCACTATAGAACAGTGCAAAAATATATAGCGACCAAATACATCTATGCTAGTCTGCCCGCAGGAGAAAGACACCCCACTTCCAACCAAGATTCTCGCCCCCCTTGAATATGAGGAGTAAACAGAGGGGTATTGGTTTTGAAATCTCCTGTATCTCAGCTGGGACACAGAGACTTTAGTGAGGTGTGTCTCCTGCAGGCAGACTATCCCCACCTTACACGTGTCCATGATGGAAAATACTGCAGATCTTTTTACTGGATCCCCCAACCCTCTGACATTCCATGACCCAATATTAAACGTTTTAGACTGCATTTAAAAAAACAAAACATAAAAAAAAACAGGTTTACTAAGACATTTTTCCCGTATTCCCTATCTAATCCAACAAAAATGTGCGCAGAAAAATTTCCAATAAATTATAATCATCTCTTCCACCTTCCTTTTGGTTCCCCGCATTTCCATTTGCTCAATATTTTTTAAGTGAAGCAAAACTATATGCAAATACCATATCCACACAAAGACATCTTGTGTCTGTACTCTTTTCACACAATCTCCCAATACCCCCATGTGTAATTCTCTCTTGACTCTAAACCTCCCACCCCCCCTGGTGTCCCTCCAAGCACACATCCTAACCTGACACGCCCCATCCCTCCCCCCACACCTCTCTAGGTTTACCCTTGGGGCATCTAATGTGACCGGTCCAATATTCCCAAATGAAACACATTTTTCCAACAATATATTGATTCTCCCACCCCACCCCCCATCCCTCCTAGGTCCCAACAACCATACAAAATTATTAAGAGAAAAATTAATAAACACACATTTTCCCCAAATACAATCTCATACATTGATGACACCCTTCTTCCTGTGTGTGACCTCCGATCCCCACCCCTCTGCCTATATTATACAAAAACTAAGTTTCATGCAGTCTTAATGTCTTTTTCTGGTCATTCATCTTAGTTTTCAGTTTGTCTGCAAGCTCTTCTTATTGTCTTCCAGCCACGTTACCACCCCAGCTGGGGTATCAAAATACTGGGTTCCCCCCAAAGCTGTAACCCTCAGATGTGCTGGATATAATAGAGCATAAGTAATTTTAAGCAGTTGGATTTTGACTTCCTTAAACCTAGTTCTCTTTTTCTGAAATTCTGGAGTAAAGTCTGGGTACATAAAAATCCTGGCTCCATTAAATAGGATATTGCCCTTTTCTCTGGCTTTTTGGAGTACCATAATTTTGTCCTTATAATTAGAAAACTTCACAAGGAGTGGTCTTGGATATCCCCCTGGTGGAGGCAGTTTGAAAGGCACCCAATGAGCCCTCTCAATGAAAGAGAGGTGAAAAAGTGTCTTTCCCAAATGTATCCCTGAACCTCTTCTCCAGAAATACTGTATTATGGGGTTAGTACCCTCGCTTCGCTCCAGCAGGCCCACCACCCTTACATTCTCCCTGCGAAGTCTATACTCCATATCTTCCATTTTTAAAACATATGTATCCATTTTCTCTCTTATGGTTTTAAACTCTTGTTTTATTGGGTTCAGGTCATCCTCCAATGTACTAAGCCTCCCCTCCACAGCTGTTGTCCTTTCCTGAATTTTTTGCAAGTCATGTCTCACAAAACATACCTCCTCTCTGATACCTTTCATTTGGTCACATAAATCACATAAGGACAACTTACAGGTGTTGACTGCTTGTAGGACTTTTCAGTGAGGGTTCTTTCGCTAATGATGAGCCAGCTTCCGGGGATAGCCCAGGTTGGGGCTCCAGGATTCCTCCCTCTGCAACCTAGTTGTTTGAGAGGTCCAACCCTGACTCCACTGTTGCTTGGCCTTGGCTTTTCCTTCCAGTGTTAGCCCCCTGCTGTGTTTTGGTGGGCTGCTGCTGTCCCCCCTTTATAGGTGTCTGAGCATGGGGTATGAGCATATCGCTCCAGCTTAGCTGCCGCCATTTGATTCCCCTTAGTTTTATCATTAGTTGATTTTTGTGTTTCAGTACTCTCCTGATGTGCCGACTCATCTCCCTTTTTTTTTGTCATGATGTTTAAATATAAGACTGTGCTTACCTGCACCTCTCTCACAGGAACTCGTGGATAAACACAGCTGCTCCCTTCTCCACTCTCTATGCTGTTAAGCTGCTTGGGCTGTTTCTGCTGGAGGGTCAGCAAGTTTACTCCTGCACCCGCCTGCACCCACTGTCAGGATCACAGGAAAACACAGAGCGGTCCATTCCTACTTTTTCTAGGCTGCTGCAGGGTTGTCTCTGGTGGGTGGCCAGCTAGTATACGCCTGAACCTACCCACACCAGCTTCTCCAAGTCTTGTGGGGGCCTGCCCCAGCGACCCCCTCCATGCTGCAGGGCTGACGCTAACAGACCGGGACCGCCTCCCAAGCCGCCTTCCGGCCTCAGGGTGTAGGCAGGCAGAGACTGCTGGATACTGCCGTCAGGGAGCCGGGGACAGGAGCCAGCCCGCACACACCCGCTCACTCAGACATCCAGTGACGACCCCCTTAAGGTATTTACTCAGGGGTCTCCAAACTTTTTAAACGAAGAGCCAGTTTAGTGTGCTTCAAACTTTAGGGGGGCTGGACTGTGGCCAGTGGGAGTAGAAAATTACCTAGTGTTAGTGGGGGGAATACTGCCCATCATTGGTGTCAGTGGGAGGAATATGGCCCCATCTTTGGTTTCAGCAAGAGGAATAGAGTGGCATGAACTATGGCCTGCTGCTGACAGTAAAGGGGAATAATGCCCCAAGGGCCAGATAAAAGCAAGCAAAGGGCCACATCTGGCCCTCGGGCTGCAGTTTGGAGACCACTGGCCTAAAGTATGGCCAGTTGTAGAAACAAACACAAGTATTAGGAATATACAGTATATCTAAAAATATATACAAATATTCTAAATACAATTTGTTGGTGGTTCAGTGGGGAAAAGGCCCCTTACATTGTTGTCAGTAGGAAAAATATCCACCTTACAGTGGTGGTCAGAATGCTCTCCTTACAGGCAACTAAAAAGATCATCGGTGTCATGCTGCTGGTTTTGCCAGGTAATGTTGCCCCTGGCACCTTTAAGTGGAGAGTCAATCAGCCACAGCTCAAGGAACCCACGGGATTCTCTAGAGGAACCCTAGGGTTCCACTGAACCCTGGTTGAGGAAGGATGATATAAATTATACTGTCTATGAACTTCCAATTTAACCACTTCAACCCCGGAAGGATTTCCCAGGTTAGGACCAGAGCACTTTTTGCGATTCGGCACTGCGTCGCTTTAACTGACAATTGAGCGGTCATGCAACGTTGTACTCAAACGAAATTTGCGCCTTTTTTTCCCCACAATCAGAGCTTTCTTTTGGTGGTATTTGATCACCTCTGCGTCATTTCTGATCACCTCTATAAACAAAAAAAGAGCGACAATTTTGCAAAAAAATCTGTTTTGGCCGATTTATATTCTTCCTCATACTTTTGTTAAAAAAAAATCGCAATTGCCGTTTATTGATTGGTTTGTGCAAAAGTGGCCGCGTTTACGGATGATGAGAATTCATTTCTGGGTTTTTTTTTTACTAGTAATGACAGCGATCTGCGATTTTTAGCAGTACTGCGATATTGCAGCGGACATGTCGGACCATTTTGACACTTTTTTGGGACCAATGACATTTATACAGCGATCAGAAATTTAAATGTCCACTGATTACTGTATAAATACCATTGGCAGTGAAGGGGTTAACCTGCAGGGGGAGTTCTAGGGGTTAACTGTGTTCCCTGGGTGTGTTCTAACTGTGGGGGGGCTGGGCTGTTATGGACATAAGAGATCTAACTGATCCCAGTGACAGGGATCAGTAGATCTCCTATGCCCGCACTGACAGAGTGGGGAACCGCCGTGTTTACATCCCCGTTCTTTTGCTCTGGCCCCTCATCGGGGCTCACCAGCGGACATTGGGTCCGCCCGAGCCGCGGGCACACTCCTCCGTAGTACGGTGGGCACGCACGCGCCCTCTAGTGGCCACTCCGCAAATCGGCGTTTATTTACAGCGATTCGCGGGAAGCACCCACACTGCCGCATAAATATAATGCGAGCGGTGTGGAAGCAGTTAAAGTAAGAGGGGTGTTGGGGCTGGTCTATTTAGATTAAACTGAATAGAAGATTGGAGCTTACCAACTGTGACATCCATAGGAGAGAATACTGGAGGGAATGCGGAGCAATTTCACTTTTGCTCCCATTTGCTCTTTCACATTGTAGCATTAATTGTAGTTTTTATAAGATACATTTGTGAGTTTTGCTATTAATTTCTAAGCCTGGGCTTGTATCAGCTTTAACATTATGCAGCTTTGTTTTGCACATCCGCTGTTACTAAAAACTGCAATGTGGCATCATAAGTTGTAAGATGTCTTTGTCTAGAAAAAAATACTTTCCAAAAAATAAAAAAATAAACATATTCAGGGCCGTGAACATGTATAACCATTTTTACTTGATGATCGACATGTGTTGACATATTTTGTGTCTGCTAAAGTCTTATGTCTGTACATTTACAAAGTTTGTGAATCCGACCAAAGGCATTCACTATGGCAGTGAGCAAGACTACAAACCACACGTTGCGGTGAGGTGCCAGGAAATCAGTCAGAGGAATCAGTTGTTGAAACAGCAAGCAGAGAAGACGAGCAAAGAATGTGTATGTGCTGCAGTTGAGAAAGACCCAACATATGGAAATGTATATCAAGGACAAGGAAAGCAAGAGACAAGCAGCTAACCTAGACTGACCTGGGCGTGTAATTAACATAGCCAATCAGGGCTAATCATAGGAAGACCAATTACATGCACGCTGTGAGCTCCGTGTTCTTCTCTGTCATAGTAAACACAAGGTGCATACTTGTAATTCTTTGCTGTAGGCTTGTTAAAGGGGACGAAATTGAACCTGAAGGTAATGCATGGATAGAGCTCAGTTTCTTAAAGCATTTGACCCTTTGTACAAAACATACACAACTTTAAGTTTTTTTTTTTAATCTGCAATGTTTCCATGGTAACAGGCTTGACAATTCTATTAGGATCTCAGCGTTCTTTTAAAATGGCATTCCTTAGCTGCAGAATGTATTAGCTTCATTCACTTGTACTTGTTTTGATACCTCATGAAAAGGATGGATTGATGTCTTTGTTAAATAAGAATTCTTGAAAATAAAATTCTAAAGTAGTTTTCTAGTTTAGGAATTATTCTGTCTATAAAAAGGTCTTAAAGTTAAGAGATGTTAAAAATATGTCTTCAGTAGAGGTTAGTTTTACTGTTGCATTGTCAGAATGTAACTAAAACTTCCCTACACCTACGCTCAGCAACATATTAATGGCCGATTCCAGTCAAACTTTTTTCTTTAGTAGGGAAGGGATAGATCTGTCAGGTTTATTCACGTTAAGATATTCCCCAACTTAATTTGTGGTCACAAAAATATGAAAGTTAAGCCTCATGCACACGATGAGAATATTGGACGAATGATTGTCTTTTTTTTTTTGCATGCTAGTCTCATTTCGAAAATGAAGTGGTTACTTAAGTTATGAAAATTCTTGTATGACAGAATACAACTTCGGAAATTATGTAATGTGTTTTATTCTAATGCATTCTTTTGTTTCTGAGCCTACAAGGTCTTGGTCTTCTGATTTTTTTCAGATGAATATGGTACTGATTAACCTAAAACCTCGTTCTGGTATATGAGAAAGATGTTTGTGTTTGTCCCTTCAGTTAATTTCATGCAACCGGTTGTGATCGGCTCTCAAAAGCTGAGTACTAACGTTCAGATTATTGTACGATCGCTTCAGCATGGTGCACTTGCATTAGCCTTCATGAGTGGGCAAATGTACTAACACGCAGAGATGGTGAACCCTGGACCTATCAAAGTGGTCATACATTGATCTTCAGTTCACAAGCACGCTGTTGTTCACATAGGCTTAGCTTGCTGTGCACATTGCAATGTGCTTTTAACCTCCCTGGCGATATTCCCCAGTGTGGCTCGGGGGAAAATTTCTGTACCAAAAGCGCTAACCCCGAGCCACATTCGGGATTGCATCGCTGGATCAGGGCAAAGTTACTTACATTGTCCCCTGGATTCAGCGATGTCCCCCGCTGTGTCAACGTGCTGTCTTCTAGATTCACTCTTAGCGTCGCACGGGGGTGGAGACCGGCAGGAAAAGCAAATAGTGATACACACAGTAAACATACAGTACACTGTAAACTATACATTACTGTATGAAATCATTTCACATCCCCGTTGTCCCTAGTGCTTTGCCCAGTGCCCTGCATGCACTTTTATATTATATATGTCATTCTTTCTGCCTGGAAACTTGAGAATGTCCATGGTATAAAAAAGTGTCCCTTTACGTCAAAAGTGTTTTTTGATCAGCTAGAAAACACCGATAGTAAATAAGAATCATTTGCAGAATTGAGTGATACTGATTTGTGGGGAAATTCGTCATCAGATACTGAAAGTGATGACAGCAACAATTCTGCAAATGAGCAAATTTCAGTGTTTTTGATTTGATTACATTATTGAATACATTTTATTACTATTATGTTATTATTTTTGATAATAATGTATAGTTATTTATTATATTATTTATGATTTCGTGTTTTAAACTTTATCATACCTGGGATGTCTACTAGACTCTTGTTTGGACCGATTTAAGTGAGTTATTCCTAATAATTACAGGCCTACAATATAAAACGCCAAATTTCTATGCAAAACAATGTACCGCTTTTAGACGCAAAAATCTGACATAATCATACTGCCAGGGAGGTTAAAATGCACCTTGGCATTTTGCTGGAAATTAAAACAAAATTCCTTATTTACTTTATTACAGGTACTTATATAGCACCATCAATTTACACTGCGCTTTACATACAGTGCCCTGAAAAAGTATTTATACCCCTTAAAATTTACCACATTTTGTCATGTTACAACCAAAAGCGTAAATGTATTTTATTGGGATTTTATGTGATAAACCAACACAAAGTGGCACATAATTGTGAAGTGGGAGGAAAATGATAAATGGTTTTCCAAATTTTTTATAAATAAATATCTGAAACATGGGGCGTGCATTTGTATTCAGCTCCCTTTTCTCTGACACCCCTACCTTTCTAGTGGAACCAATTGCCTTCAGAAGTCACCTAATTAGTAAATAAAGTCCACCTGTGTGTAATTTAATCACAGCTTTTCTGTGAAGCCCTCAGAGGTTTGTTAGAGAACCTTACTGAACAAACAGCATCAGGAAGGCCAAGGAACACACCATGCAGGTCAGTGATAAAGTCGTGGAGAAGTTTAAAGCAGAGTTAGGGTATAAAACAAAATATCCCAAGCTTTGAACATCTCACAAAGCACTGTTCAATCCATCACCTGAAAATGTAGGGAGTATGACACAACTGCAAACCCTCCTGGCCGTTTACCTAAACTGACAAGACGGGCAAGGAGATCATTAATCAGGGAAGCAGCCAAGAGGCCCATGTTAACTCTGGAGGAGCTGTAGAGATCCATGGCTCAGGTGAGAGAATCTGTCCACAGGAAAACTATTAGTCATGCACTCCACAAATCTGGCCTTTATGGAAGAGTGGCAAGAAGAAAGCCAATGTACCTTTTCTGTTTCTTGCAATTAAAATAAACTTTTGATTGTGAAAAAAAAAAGAAAGCCAATGTTGAAAGAAAGCCATAAGAAGTCCTGTTTGCAAGAAGCCATGTGGGAGACACAGCAAACATGTGGAAGAAGGTGCACTGGTCAGATGAGACCAACATTTTGGCCTAAAAGAAAAACCCTATGTGTGGCGGAACACTGCACATCACTCTGAACACACCATCCCGACCGTGAAACATGGTGTGGCAGCATCATGTTGTGGGGATGCTTTTCTTCAGATGGGACAGGAAAGCTGGTCAGAGTTGATGGGAAAATGGATGGAGCTAGATACCTGGGAACCTTAGAAGAAAACCTGTTAGAGTCTGCAAAAGACTTGAGACTGGGGTGGAGGGCCACCTTCCAGCAGGACATCAACCCTAAACATACAGCCAGAGCTACAGTGGAATGGTTTAGATCAAAGCATATTCATGTGCTAGAATGGCCCAGTGAAAGTCCAGACCTAACTCTCATTGAGAATCTTTTTGCAAGACTTGAAAATTGCTGTTCACAGATTCTCTTCGTCCAATCTGACAGAGCTTGAGCTATTTTGCATAGAAGTATAGAAGAGTGAAACTCTCTAGATGTGCAAAGCTGGTAGAGACATCCCCAAAAATACTTTCAGCTGTAATTGCAGCAAACTTGGGGGCTGAAAACAAATGCACGCCACACTTTTCAGATATTTATTTGTAAAACAATTTGAAAACCATTTATCATTTTCCTTCCACTTTACAATTATGTGCTACTTTGTGTTGGTCTATCACATACAATCCCAATAAAATAAAGTTACGTTTTTGGTTGTAACATGACAAAATGTGGAAAATTTTAAAGGATATGAATACTTTTTCAAGGCACTGTACATATTGTACATTCACATTAGTCCCTACCCTCAAGGAGCATCAAATCTAAGGTTCCTAACTCACATTCATACATATACTAGGGCCAATTAACTCACCAGCATGTCTTTGAAAACCCACACAGGCACAGGTAGAACATGCAAACTCCAAGCAGGTAGTGTTATGGTTGGGATTCAAACTGCTGCTGCTAGGCGGAAGTGCTAACCACTTAGCCGTGTGCTGAGTTTGCGGTGTGACAATCGAGCCCCAAGGTTTTTTTACAAATTAATTTTTTTTTTGTTTTTTTTTTTTGCAATCTAGCATAGCATTGTACAATTATCTAATTTTGAAATCCACATGATATGCACCATTAAAGCTCTTAACAGCAGTTAGACCCAAAAGCTTTCAAGAAAATCACATTTTAATTTTCTCAATGCCACAGCTTTGAGAACGTACATTCTGAAGCTGAAGCATACATTCTAAAGCAAACCACATTTGTTGTAAATTCAGCTTACGGATACTAAAAAACATTCTATGAGAATATGATTCAGTTGCCTGTGCAAAAACGTTGCTTCACCGTGATCGCATATCCTTTAGTAAACCAGCCTCCTGTGTCACACAGTGTATAGTTTTCCAGCTTTCACGTTTTACATCAAACTACCAGTGTGTACAGTTATATAAATATGATTTTTATTATTAATATTTACATAATACGAGCATATTCTTTAGCACTTTACCATCAGGGTGTATTACAAAAGAACATACAGGCAACACCAGTGTATCAATGTATGAAAAAAACAGGTGCTAACTATATAAAGGAAAATGGGAAGATGAGAGGCAGAAGCACCTATTTTGTAAAGACCAGTCACATCTACTAATGAAGTTGTGAATGTAGAGAAAGGATGATGCATTGCAAGGCTACATACAGTATATGCTCTTTAAATAGAATAAAAAAACCCATGCATATAAAAAAAAATCTCTACCAATTATCTGTTAACAGTGTGCATTCTTTTTCCATGATTTCCATGCTACTTTGCATTATAGCAGCCCCATTCCACAACTGCTGTTCAGTCTGTCATAATGGTTTATCCGACTCTATGCTTTATATATTCTTGGTTAATTTTCTATCCATATTTTTCACATTGTATTGTTATTTCTAATTCTAACTATACGTACAAGTCACTGAAAAACATAGTTGGAAGAAAATTGTAAGAATCGTGCACTTAGGCCTCATGCACACAGGACGTTTTTTGACTGTTTTACAGCAGCTGTTTTTAGCTGCAGACTTTTTTTTCTACAGTCAATAAACCCTCCATCATGTTATCCTATGTGTTCATGCACACATAGGCTGTTTTTAGCAGTGACCTGTTTGAGCTGGAAAAAAAAACCAAGACCAGAGGGAGACGTTTTTCAGCTGTAAAAATGTTCAAACGCTCAAAAGCGCTCAACGTTGCTAAACGTCGATCCCCAATGTTTTTGGACATTTTAGATCAATTGAGAAAAAACAAAAAAAACGCTGGCCCTTTAAAAATGCCGGTAATATAACGCTGGTAAAAGCTGAAAAAATCCCTGATAAGCTACTGACGTTTTTAAGACTTTTTTTAACGCCCTGTGTGCATGAAGCCTAAATGTTAGCATTCAGTTTGTATTTATGCAAAAAAGCAGAAACCTCTGATATGTTTATAATTTTTTAGACTTTTCGGGTTGAGATAACTATGGAGGAAGGGACAACATGATCATATGGAAAATAAGGATCAGTGGGGTTGCTTGAAACTAAGCACAGCCTGTAAACCAAGAACATCTATATTTAACTTTTTTGGCCCTCTTTTTTAAACTCTGGTGCTTTGCCACTCCCCAGCCACTGAAGATATTCATACACTGTCGTTCCTCCCACCAGCTTAAACTACATAGTGACATAAATATGGGGCTTGTCTGAAGGTGTAGGTACACACACTCAGGAGTTTGGAGACCAGGGCTTCCAAAAAGTTAAGTGTAAATGCTTTTCTTTTACAGATTTTGCTAAGATTAGAAGTGACACAGTGGTGACAGGGTCACTTTAATAAGGGATAGTTGGTTCTTCTAAAACCAATCCAGGAAATTTCAGATTTCAAGCATCACCCTTTGTAGCAAAAAGTATAGAGCAGCCTTTCTCAACCTTTTCAACACAGTGGAACCCTTGAAATAATTCTCTGGTCTCGGGGAACCCCTGCTAAAGAAGAACAATCTACAACTCATGATACATTAGTGTGATGGTCAATGGGAAGAATGCTCCTTACACTTGTGGTCATTGGGAAGAATTACTCCTTACAGATAGCTAAAAAGATCAATAATGTCAGTGGGAATTTATCTGAAAGGTAGAAATTGACCATTGCTCAAGGAACCCCTAGCAACCTGTGGAGGAACCCTAGGGTTCCACAGAACCCTGGTTGAGAAACCCTGGTATAGACAAAGCTCTGATGCATTGTTTGGAGGGGGCCTTTTGTAAAGTTTTATTTTTCAGTGTAGCTGAAATGTAGATTTATATTTCCTCCTACATTATATTCATTGAAATGAGGCTAACTGTGGGAGAATTCTTTTCATGCAACTTCCTGTTTAATGTGTTTAGTGTAGGTAGAATAAAAAGACTTCCATTAGATTCAGATATGTATTCATTAAAACATACTTAAATGTATTTGAAATAGTCTTTCTTTATGGTAGTCTTGTATAATCCTCTGCCGATCAACCTTAAGACTAGAAGAAGCAAGAGCAGAACTATAAGCCAATCGGGCTTTACTACATTGCACAGCGTTTTAAATTTAAAACATGTATCTTGCTGGTTGGACGAGAAAGCTCAGAGATGGTCCCATCAGCGAGTTGCTGTTCCTTGACCAAGCTGTATTGCTGTCACTGCAGTGGGAAAATACATTGTCAGGACCTGGCTATGTTGCGTATGCTATGTTGGGTGTATAGATTAGAAAACTGATTGAACAGAAGTACATATTTTTTAGCAGGTTAGACAATTCAGAACATATAGCTGTTTATCCCTGCCACTGGGATCAGTTAGATCTCTTATGCCCCTGACAGCCCAGCCCCCTCACAGTTAGAACACGCCTAGGGAACACAGTTAACTCCTAGATCTCCCCCTGCAGGTTAACCCCTTCACTGCCAGTGACATTTATACAGTAATCAGTGGATATTTCAATTTCTGATCACTGTATAAATGTCATTGGTCCCAAAAAAGTGTAAAAAATGTCCGACATGTCCACTGCAATATCGCAGTCCCGATAAAAATCGCAGATCGCCGCCATTACCATTAAAAAAAAAAAATGTAAAAATGCCAGAAATTAATTCTCATGGTTTGTAAACGCGGCAACTTTTGCGCAAACCAATCAATAAACACTAATTGCGATTTTTATTTTTTTATTTTTTTACCAAAAATATGAGGAAGAATATAAATCAGCCAAAACCGATGAATACATTTTTTTTTTTTATATATATATATATTTTTTGATATGTTGCTAAAATTGTTGCTCTTTTTTTTATAGCGGTGATCAGAAATGACACAGAGGTGATCAAATACCACCAAAAGAAAGCTCTATTTGTGGGGAAAAAAGGACGCCAATTTTGTTTGGGTACAATGTTGCACGACCGCGCAATTGTCAGTTAAAGCAACGCAGTGCCCAATCGCAAAAAGTGCTCTGGTCCTAACATGGGAAATCCTTCCGGGGGTAAAGTCGTTAAAACTGATTCTCAGCTAATACAAAGTGGAAAACCCTAAGGCCGAGTTCACACATATGCGTGTATACCTTGGTTTCACCGCATCCAATTCGCATGACAGGCAAGTGTGACTGGCTCTCAATGGGCGTCCGGATTGAAAATGGGTCCGTTTCAGGTGCGTATTCAGGATAAAATTTGGACCTGAATCGCACCTGATACGGTGTACAGGAACGCACCAGACCCCAGGCACAAACTCGTGGTCACACATGTGTGAACCTGGCCGAAATGTGAATTAATTTCAGACTGCAGAGCCAGATCCTCAACCCTACATTTCAGTGGCAGCACAGCTCTGACTGGACATTGAATGAGTGACAACACACTGAGGGAGATTAACAACAACTAGTGCAGCTGTGCATAGTAACCAATCAGATTCTAACTTCAGCTTGTTGAATTAAGCTTTGACAGTAATTGCACCAGTTTTAGTAAATCTCCCCAACTGATACGGTCATCCTGCTGCCCAATCAGCTCTTTACTCTTGTCATGTGTACAGCAGCAAAGCCTTATTGGCTCCTAGTGCTGACTTTCCCTCTCTCATGGGATAGGGGATTAGGAAAGCCTGATATCAAGAAGAGATCAGGTATTTACAAGAGCTATATTTAAAAATACTTTCATCTATTTTTAAAGAATACATAACTGCTATAACTGGAGTTCATAGTTTTTTACTGTGAGCTTTATTAAATAACACAAAGACCAAGTGACACAGTGCAGTAGCACATTTTACTTAGCAAGCGTCTTTTGTTCAACAGAAGTTAAAATCTGATTGTAGCTCTTTGTCCTTCCTTGGTAAATAAGTGAAAGTGTGCTGAAATTTTCATTAGCAGAAGTTTTCTTTTTGACAAATCATGTGGAATAAAGCTTGGAAATTCTGCAGTATGTTTACTTGGGCTTGTCTTTACTGGAATCAGCAAGAATTTCAACAATTGGAATCAGCAGGAATGCTAGGAATTTGGAGAGAAACATCCAGTGTTTCCTTACCAACAACAAAGAGCTGTTCTCCGCTAACATTGGTGCTTTTGCATATTAACTACCATCCTTTAGATACTTCAGAAGCTTGGTAGAAATTCTAATGCTGTAGTGCAAAGAGACCTCATTTCCGACTGGTGGTTTTTTATTTTTATTTTTTATATTTTTTAAGAATCTCAGCATTCCTTCTAATTAGTATGCAATTTCTTATTATATAGACGACGTAGGTTACTCCTCATAATTGTAAAAGAAAATGTTGTAAATAATCCTGGAAAATGTTATGACCTGCTCTTTCTTTGCTTTTGATTTAGAACATTTAATTATTACAAAAATCAAGGCATAAAATGAGTGTGGGGGATTTTGCTATTGAGCGCTCTCTAGTTGCCGCTGACTGCACATGTGCAGGGCTCAGGGGAAGAATGGTGCTCTCTCGTACAGTTAGTGGTGCTCGTTCCAATGACTGCACGGTGCTTTGAAAACTGTGGATACAAGTACTGCAGCCTATGCGTGCATTGTATTTAGTGAGCAGGCTAGGTTCTATTTAGGCATGCCCTTTAATACGCTGCCACTGTTCACCATAATCTGCCTTTGTACAACCTTTGCTGATTTATGCTGTTTATCATTTCTTTTAACGTGCTTTTATTATTTTTGCAAGCTAGTGAAAGATGTAAAGTGCAGGCAACAGGGGGTACATGCACATGTCTATGGCAGCTCTTACTGCCCCCGCTTTTTCTGAATTCCGGGCTATTCTAAGACTTTTCTAATTAGGCAAACCCTCCTTACTTCCTGATTTTGAAGCCTGTCTGTTCCCTCTCCTATTTCCCATACATTCCTAATGGCCTATCACTATGACAGGCTGGCTCACTGGCCAGTAGGGATGTGTGGGAGGTGGGAAGAGGTTATGAAAACTATGACACTACAAGTAAGGTCCAGAGCTTTGACTGAAGAGAATGGCCCAACTTTTTGATGCCTGCACTTAATACCTGTCAGGGCTTCTTTCTTATGTCAACTGCCTTGCCTGATGCAGTTGAATGGGGGGTGGGGGGGGGAGTTACAATGACTAAAAACTTTTCTTAATTGATTTATCGTACAGTACAGGACAAGGGTTTTCTTCATAAGGGATGGGTTATATGATGCCACGTTCAGGTGATTGAACACTGGTAAAGCCACTCAAAACTTTAGACATTCCCTCATATCCCACCTACCATGTGATCCTCAGTTTTTTTGCTGGGGTCCAAAGGTAATGGATACTTCTCTGAGGAGAGGATAGGACTAGTGAAACTACTGCTAACTGCAACAAGCCTTCTTGGCTGAGGGTGTCAGCTTTCCATTTCAGGGCCCCCTGGTTTTGTACTGCAGGCACTGTACCCCTCTTGAAGATAGGATCAGGGCTGGCTTTCAAGCTGCTACTGCACTGAACCCAGTGTTGCAGATTCCCCCAGATACGAAGTGCAACTCATGCCTCATTACTGGGTGCTATACAGGTCCAAGGCCAAAGTCCACTTGTGGGGGAGCTTTAGTAAATGAGGGGGTTGGGGGGCATTGGGGAATTAGCCCAATTGCATTTTGAGATGTTGCACAAGACTTTGCTCTACTTACCTGGATTCACTGCTCGGCCTATTGTGGTTGCCGTGGTGGATTCTCAGGTACTTAGGGTATGGTCAGATGTCTGGCTACAATTAAAGACAGCCCATCATTCAAACATCAGTTGGACTTATTTTCGACAGCCGTGCAATACTGTTTGGATAGTATGAGTGACGCACTTCTTCAGCTATCATATCTTTTACTTCTTTCCGTACAAATGCGAACAAGTCTTTGGCTCAAGAGTTGGTTTGTGGAACAATCCTGTAAAAAAGGACTGGAAAGAATGCCCTTTGGGTTTAAACACCTTTTTGGGGAGTCTTTGGAAGCCTACGTCAAAAAGATTAGGGGTGGAAAAATTAAACTTCCTCGCAGTAAGAAGAAACTTATGACATCCTCTGGAAAACCAGGTCTCCCGTCTCAAAGAAAGTTGCCCTTTCGTTCCTCCCAGGGTTCTACATCTTAACAAGCTTAACCTGGAAGTTCCTTACACTGCAAATCTTGGTCTTCCAAATCCCCTAAGCTGGGTCCCAAGTCCCCTTAACAATGATGCCTCCACTGGGACCAGTGGAGGAATGTTTGCTGGACTTTGCTAACTTCTTGTGCCAGGACATCCCAGACTCAAGGGTTTCCCAACTTCAAGCTCAGTGAGGTGTAATTCTGGTTTCTGAGATAGAGTAGCAATAACGGTTCTATTTGAACCTGTTTACCATTCCCAAATTGAGCAGGGAGGTCAGAACCATCCTGGACCTCAAATCTTAAAACTTCTTTCTGAGAGTCTTGAAGTTATGGATGGAATCTATGGAAGCGGCTATAGTGGCTATCTGCTATAAGCTTGTCATCAATCAATATCAAGGATGCATACTTATCCTGATCTTTCCTTCATTTTGTAGTGGAGGACTACCACTTCCAGCTTGTGGCTCTCCTTTTGGATTAGCCATGGCTCCCTGAGTCTCTTTAAAGGTCTTAGCCCTTGTGCTGGCTCCATTACATTCTAGCTGCTGTGCAAGAGGTCAGTTTTTATCTGGGAGAACCTCCAACAAGTGATCCAGATATTGTAGAGCTTCAGTTGGGTCCTCAGTTCTGGAACCAGCCCAGCATCTGAAATACCTCAGATTGATACTGGATACTATTCCTGCCAAACGTGTCTCCCTATGGCAGCGGTTGGGCCGTTGGGTCCACTGTAAATTCCCTGGTGAGAGTCTCCATAAGGGTCTTGGGAGTCATGATGGTCCCTTTGAGGTGGTCCCGTATGCTCAGTGGCATTCCAGACTTCAGTACAATATTCTAGTGCTGGCGGTACATGCTGTGGTCACTATTTGGGATCCATTCCATCTGATTCATAAATTCCCCCTGCTTCAGTTGTTTCCACTGCTTCGAAGGGCCACAGTGATTCATGTGGCTCCAAAATGGGCAAGAATGTTTTGGTTCTCAAACATTCTTTGTATGTTGGGGGAATTGCTCTTGTCTCTTCAGTATTATCTCAAAGGCCCATTTACCATCCTTCTTTATGGTTGCTGACTTTAACAGCATAGCTATTACAGTACTTCTACCAGAAGGGTTTCGGAGCTAGCTGCTCTGACCTGTAGGGAACCATTTTTGGTGGTATATAAGGACAAGGTGTTTTTTTGTCGGAATAATTCCTTTTTTCAAAGATGGTGTCTGGTTTCCATTTAAATAAGGATGTTGTATTGCCTTCCCTATGTCCTCATGTACACTGCAGGTGATAAACGGAGCAGTTGGTCATTTTTTTCAGCAGCCCCTGAACTCTCCTCTAAGTTATCTTTTCAGTACATGTACACAGAGTCATTTATAGGCAGCTAAGGTTAGAAGCATTTTTTTTTAAAGCAAATATAATGCGTTCAGGACAGTAGTTCAGGGGCGTTTGAAACGCCAAATGCTTGTATTAGCGTGTAAACGCAGTATACTGCATTTACAAGTGTTTTCGTTTATAGGCGTTTTCTATAGGGAATCATTGCTGACGAGAAAGAGAG
Source organism: Glandirana rugosa (assembly GCA_018402905.1). Taxonomy (NCBI): domain Eukaryota; kingdom Metazoa; phylum Chordata; class Amphibia; order Anura; family Ranidae; genus Glandirana; species Glandirana rugosa. The sequence goes on from BLSH010476289.1 coordinate 1,526,305, forward strand.
AGACTTTTTCCTGCATTGAAGGCATTTGTTTTGGGAAATCTTGGGTTTTAGAATCCATGTGGATTTTTCTTTGACAGATACCACCTACCTAAACCTTTTTTCTGACCAAGTACACCCCTTCTACACCCCAGTATTCCCTGATGGCAGTGACCTCTTTTAGCAGGATAATGCGCCCTGCCACACTGCAAAAATGGTTAAAAAATTGTTTGAGGAACAAAACAGGGAGTTTGGCATGTTGACTTGTCCTCCCAATTCTCTTGATCTCAATCCGATTGAGCATCTGTGGGATGTGCTGCATAAATAAGTCCAATCCATAGAGGCCCCACCTCGCAACATACAGGACTTAAAGAATCTGCTACGGCCGGCTTGGTGCCAGATACCACAGCAAACCTCAAGAGCTCCAATGCCATCTATATCTGGAAGCGTCAGGCAGCAAAAGGGGGACCTACTAAATATCAGGTGATAGGTCATACATTTATGGCTAATCAGTGTATATATACCATAGTGTTTTAAAGAAAGGCATCCTCTCAGACTGGGGGCCATGTGTAAATAATGAAAGAACATGCATATATATGAGAGCCACAAATTTTAGGTATTCTCACTACTAATCTGTAAGCTGCCTGTATATATTGGAGCTAGCGTTACACAATATTTGTTGTCCTGGCTACTATAAAAAAAGAAAATCTATATATGCAATAAAAATAGATTGTAGAATAACTTCATAATCAAATAAATACACAATTTAATACATTTCATAAATCTTAATGACATATTTCTTTTGAACCTGGATGTCTCCTTATACAAAATAACAACCCATGATTAAACTGCTGATTAAAGTCATCTTATTTCAGTCACAAACATAAAATGCCTTTGGCTATGATTACTGATGTGTGGTTAAGAGGGTAAAATACTTCCATCCATCTGGCAGCATTTCAACTCTACCAACCCACATGGGCTCTGGCAGCATGCTACCAACTATGTCCACTTCAAATATTAGTGCTCAGATCCACAAAAACAAAGAAAAGGTGGTTTAGAAATATTTTAGAAATGTATCCAATGTTCTGCTACATACAAGTTTGAATTTGATGAAAGCACTAATAATCTAAAATTGTGATTATATTAGCTAATGACCAACCATTTTGTTTAAGCAACCTGTGTTCAAGAGTTTTTTGACACCTCTTCTTGACTGAAATTCATGTGATTTTTTTTAAAGGCATAATGTTAAAGTATATATAAACTCTCACCTTGTAAAACAACCCATTCAGTTTAAAATAGAAAGGCAAAACATTTGTGGATCGATATACAATAACATTACAAATACCCTTTTTCCCTTCTTTTAATTAGTGATCACATAACTTCTGTTCTCAGATGCATAGGGATCTTAACAAGCTGGGGGAAGAGAAGCAGCAGCACCCTGGTCTTCCCAGTAAATGGCTGTGTGGGAAGGGGGGGCGTGTGAGGAAAAGATGATCATTGGAGGAGAGCAGGTTGAGTTTCCAGCACAGCCAGAGAACTGACCGCTCTGTGCTCTGGTGACCAGTGTGGTCAGTTTTTTTTTACTAGGAAAGCAGAGGGACTGATAGAACCACCAGTTACTGTATATCACATAAAGGAAGCAATACAAAGAGAACATGATACATTTCCATGCAAGTACATGGTGCAGCAGGCATATATCAGGAATATGAGATCCTGGGATGACATATTATTTAAATACAGTGGTTATAGAAAAGAATCAACCCCCCCCCAAAAAAAAACAAAAAAAAAAAAAAACATCATATTTTGTTGCTTTGCAGCCTTAAATTAAGACAGACACAGTTTTTGTTGTA